>JAYMSL010000169.1:0-33067 GCA_036897195.1 Plantago coronopus
ATATTGTCGTACTATATGCATTAGTACTTCATCCATCCCAAAACAACATTTTACTTTTCATTTTAAACATACCTATCAATTTACGTTTTCATTTCTAACAAAATTATAATTAAATTTATTGGTTCAACGTCAACCCACTTCCAAATACTTTATCTATTAAAAAAAAAACATTTCTCCAACCTACAACCATTATTTAATTTTAATTTAAAGTAACATAATGTTTATTTTACCTCTCAAAAAGTAGATATAAACTGAAGGATTGATCAGCACTAAATTATTAAATAATAGAGTTATTGAACTTTTAATAATAGTAACCGAATTTTGAATACAGTGTCAGTAGATGAAAAAAGTGTTTAGCTCAATGCTAAAGCTAATAATTACTTTTCTTTATTTTTGGGGTTCTAACATTAATATCAGTTGATTTAAAATTGATTTTGTGCCTAAATATTGACAAAAACTCGTGTAAAAATGAAAAATTGCAATGTAGCAGATTCCCTAAATTTGATGGGCCCGCAAAAAAAATTTAAGAAATTATTTCCACATGCCAAGATTTAAGAATCTCCTAAAAAATTTCTAGTGTACTTTTTCTAAACCGATTTATTAATTTTCAATTTTATATACAAAATAGGGAATCTGATTTTATTTCATTACTGAATACATGCGGGAAATTTTATAAGAAGAGAGTTAGGAGAAGTTTTAGGTGATATGTTATAAGGAAACTGTGAATGCTCTAACTTATCTCCCTAACTTAACTCAATGTAATCATCGGATTTTCTATCGTCAGTCAAGGTGTCGCCATGACGAACTTCAGTCAGTGAGGCTGTCGATGCATCATACATAGTGTTGCTCTCTATTGCTCTAACTTGCTAATTGTTGCATATTTGGTAATACAAAATTTAATTAATTTTCTCAATAAAAAATTAAATATTTTTAAATAAAGTTATACTGGCAAGGTTAATAAATAAGTAGGAATGCTATATAATTAGGGAATTCTAATCAACATGTTTAATATGTTTTTTTAAAATAATTATAATTATATAATTTTACATAAGAAATTTTATTCTTATTTATAATAAATTTTTTTTAAATATTTAATTTAAAGCGACATGGAGCGACAACAACAACACCCATAGCGACACTTAGTGCAACAAGTAGCTGGTCATTCAATCTAAGCCGTTAGATTGTAAATTTAGTGGTTTAAAATAAGTGACTGAAGTTAGTCAGGACGACACCTTGACTGACGATAGAAAATCCCTACTTACGTTTTCAAAGTTTAATTTAGGAGTCTGTTAAAAAATCTTATCAGTATAACGCAATCTAAGATAAAAAAGGTACGGACTCATGTTGTAATGTACCTTTTCAAGTCATGAGAGACATCTTGTAGTGTACTAGTATAAATTTTTCCAGTATCAATACGTTAAGAACGGTTCATTTCACATATAATATTACCATAACTATACAATTTAAATGTAATTTTTCTACATTTTTAACCGACATAATTTAGGAGTAATTTACGACCTAAAAAAAATCAACAAAACTAAACGGGAAACATTTGACTGGATGGAGGGAGTAATTAATTACCCTCCGTCCCACAAAACTTTACCCACTTTCATTTTTGAATGTCCCACAAAACTTTACCCATTATCAAAATAAGAAAGATACCATACACACTAAAACATTATTTTAACATCAATACACTTCTTTATCACCACACATTCTAAAAAAGTAACCTACCCCACCTACTTTTTTATTTTTACTCTATTAGTTTAACTCATTTTATTATACTACGCGCTAACCCTAACAGGTAATGTTTTGTGGGACGGAAGGAGTAACTAGTATCTAGTACAGTACCAGCAGTACTATAAAAATAACATGGTACCTGCCTTCAACAGGCCCCAAGCAAATATGATGCCCTGCCCTGCCTGCCTGCCTTCTCAAACACATTAAACACCTAACCGTCCGGGGGATAACGTCCATCGATTAAACATCAAACTAATGACCTCAAACACACAAACAAAAAGTGGTGTGGGACTCGGGAGTAGTCTCCAGCCAGCGAACCCAAATTCGAAAGCAATTCATCTTTTCTTGGTGATAGTCTCCATTCTCTCCATCCATCCTTACAAGTTCTTGGACCACTGATTTGAATATAGATTTGAAGGTGAACCATCCTCGCTACTTCTAGCACTTAGGAAACCATCAATGAATTCTCAGTTTTCTGATACGAGTTTCATTTTATTTGATTCCAACATATATCAGATACACCTCAACAATCTCTCACTTGTATTTTTAACATTAATTTGATTGATGTCTGATTTTTGGATCTGGATATACAAAACACCAACAACATATTTCTACTAACCATCTTGTATGTACTGTTGCAACTAAGATTTCAAATGTCAAAACCATCACATGTGTGTCTATATAATACTTCATTGCACACACTGTAGAATTGCTATTACCCCAAGAAAGATGTGCACTTCAAACACAGATATGCAATAGATAAAACTGAATCCCAGTACTGTATTTGTTAAGACTATTAGTACCAATGAACTTGTTTTTTAAGAATCTACCAATGAACTTAACTAGCAAGAATTTGACTATCACTTTGCACATATCAAGATTCAAGCCTGCTCTACTCTAGTCTAGTAGTTATGGCTTGCTATTCCCGGACCAGAGTACTAGTTAGTTACTCCAAATCAACTATAAGGCTTAAATTCAGAACCTCTTGCAACATATTGTTGGTCAAATTGCCATATACTTCAGATATCATATATCATGCAATATTTTCCTCGAATAAATATTAAAAAACTCTTTGATATTTCAGTATTGCAGAATTTTGCAACTAAAGCAGGCAAAAAATTCCAGCGCAATCTGGAGAAAAAAGAACTAACAACATACTCAAAGAAGAACTAAAAACATACTCACTTAGCTGGATTGACAGGTGAACTCAATGTTTGAGGTTTTGAACCTCATTCTCTCTCAAACCAGTACTTTTAACTGCCAACAAAGCGCATCTGAATTCTGCAGTTCCTGACGTATATTTTGTACGTAATGCTCCAAGGAGAACGCCTGCTCATCAATATTATTACTGGCCATTGCATCAGCAGCTAGTTTAACAGCTGCAAGTTGAGCCACTTGGTACTTTTCAGCAGTGCGTTGTAACTTCCTAGCAGCGCTTTCCTCCCCAAGCATTACCAGTGCAATTAACAAAGATTTAAGCTCAGACTTTGCCCCTTCAGCTAGAGACATCCCCTTTAGATGATCCACAAGAGCCATCTCCTCGTCAGGGCTGCAAGAATGAAATTTCATTTCATATAATGTCTAGAAGAAATTGGGGTAAGCATAAATAACTAAGAAGATGAAACAAGAGTTGCATGCACATACCTCCCTGCTCTGATTTTTCCCCTATTGCGTTGACGTCCTCTGCCCCTTGTAGATGTGGTGGTAGAAGCACTCGAACCTTTTCTCGTTCTGGCCATGGAAACAACAAATTATCCACATGAGTCGTGATAATTTTACAGCAACAGGCAAATTATTCATTAGTAAGTTTTCTGAAATTCATGTTTTTTATGTTTAATAACTCAGCATCCTTGCAGAGAAAAAGATAAAGTCCAAACTCCAAACTAAACTCTCCATTTCTTCCACAATATATAATTTACATAGAAAACAAACTACAATGCAAGTTTCACTTCATTCACCAAAAATATAACAGATTCTGCAACATTTAATTAGCAAAAAGTAACAGACACATTATCACACAAAGTAACGGACACATTATCATGATTCTCCCACAAGTGTAATTTTCAGGCAAATAAAGTTCACTATCCATTGAATTTAGACTATCATTTCAAAAGAATGTAGACAATAGCTTATCCAGATGACAGATAATAGGTCAACAGAGCTATGTAACAGTGGAATGTGCATCAGAGAAACAAAACCTACAAATGGCAGATATTAAGGCATGAAGGAGTGTGTAGTTTGCAGAATGAAGCAAGTAGACAAAAACAGGTATGTGCATGATAGCTTTAGGGTATACATACCCCGTGGTGTATGCACTCATCCCACTGAAATTACTGCTAGTTTGTGAAGCAGTTTCATCATCGAGATATTGTTCATCGGACTGAATCGTTGCAGCAAGTAATAATCTTCTTTGGCGAACCGCAAGGTACCGAGTTGAGTACTTGCCAACTTTTTCCATGCCTTCAATGTACTCTACAACGAGCATGCTTGCACACTCCAGAGAGGTAGACTTCACATCTAAAACCAAATCATTTCTCCCATGCAAAAAAGAAATCCTCAGAGCTTCTTCCCAATTCCTTGCAGTGATCAAGAGGTTAACACCATTGTCGATGTCACCACAATACTCCAACAGTATTTTAGCAGCTTCCCCCGGTTTACCAAGTGTCTGCAGTTCCTCACTGAGTTCACGCGCCAACTGCAAAAGATCATCTTTTCCGAGTTTGATAAGGCCACCAACAGTAAGAACTCCCTTCCAGTTACCACACTCACGATAAGCCTTTAAAGCTTTTTCTAGACAAAAACAACTCAAGTAAGTAGCAGCAGCATCTTCATAACATTTTATAGAGTCAAGATGATCTCCCCACCCTTCAAGAACCTGTCTTCTACTTTCTGGATCACTAATCAACTGAAGCCCTATCGGATAAAGTTCAGGAACTTTCCTCATCAAGCTAATACAATCTTCGTAGTAAGAATCTCCAGCAGATACGATGTGTCTCAGAGCACTCTCATACCTTTGTAGTTTAAGGTCAATCTTGTATTGCATCAAAAGTTGCGGCAAAGATTCTAATTCTTGGAGCAGTGGAAGAAATTCTTTTGGATCTCGTTGCGAATTTAACGCAACAATAGCTGCAAGATTCAAGTCATAAAGGCCTAAAGCAGCTTCGAAAACTGCCTCAGGATCTGACAACCACAGCAAATGTTTCAAGGATTCCTCTGAAGAAGGATAGAGTAGCTTCCTCGCATCAGGAACTTTAGAGAGCTCCATTTCTCGGGTAACTTTGATTCTCCTCAAAGCCTCCTCCAAATCAGGGGGACTACTTCTAGCTAAGGTGGTCAGGATGCAAAGTTCTCTTGCAGGACTTTCCTCAGCATGTTCTTCAAGAGCCTTTCGTATGGCCATTAGGATAGAATGGACTTTGTCACTACAATCAGTACCTTTGTTTCTGGATATTTTATCATCCTTCATATTAGGTAATGATGACACATAATCACGATAAAGAGTCTCCATAACATCTTCATTTTTCATTGCGAAAATGAATTCGGTTATATAGCTCAGGTTGTTAACCTGTCTGACAAAGTCCGCAGCCGATCCTATAAACGTTTGCCAACCACAATAGTCGACAATGACATTTAAATCTATCCTGTGCCGCCTTACCATCAGCAAACCGTCTTTAAAACGCTTTTGGACCAAAGCATTGATGATCGAGGTCAAGACTAATTTTCTGGGGTACACACATTCAAGATTTCCCCGAGGTGTTTGTAATAGTACGGCAGACTCATCCCCATGGAGAACGCCAACAATTTGTGCCCCCTTCTCCCAAATATTGATGAAAGTGCTCTCGTTTTCACGCTTTTTGTGCTTCATCAGAACAGGGAGGAAATTCTCATACTTGAGTTCCAGTTGTCCAAGTTCAATGTCACCAACGTCAACAATAAATAGAAAATCTTGTTTAGTTGTTAATACCAAATGTGTAATCACCTGGTCACCCAAGTTTGAGTAAAATGAGAAACTGCAGCAGTTGCTACACAATATTCTCCCATTGAGGTGCAATCGCCCATTTAGATCGAGCCCAAAAACCAGTGTTTTCTGAGGTGCATAGGCAGTATACATTAATGGGCACAAAGACATGAAATCCATGCCATCACGTCTCTGAAGGCCAAATCCTCTATTTGAACTCAACTTTGACATATATTCATATATCTTCCCACCATCAGACTGGATAAATGCCGAATACCTATTACACGGATTAGGAGTTGCACCGATCACAAGACCTTCTAGAAAAATCTGATTAGATACTTCTGCATGCCAACCCGAGCATGTTATCGAGCCAGGTATGCAATTTTCAGAACATCTTATCTCAAATTCCTGAAGGTTATTTCCTGACTTGAGATCTTTGTCAAGAGGAGAAACAGCAAGAAGCACACGTGAATCTAGCCAAGCAAGATGTAGCAGAGACCCATACTTTGTACCACAATATGAAGACTCAACTTTAAACTCCTTGCCTTCCAGCTCATCCCACTGATCAAGAAGAGGAAGCTCCGCAATACACAAACTTCCATCCGATAGAGAAGCGGCTACATGATTTCCGGAGATTTTAGAGCAGAAAGCCATGTCCCGAACAGGACTCGGGAATTCTAAGTTAAGAAAATACATAGGGGGTGGCATCATGGCCAAAGAAAGTGGGGTTACCAGAATATTTGAGCCATCAATGACAAAAGCTATTGAGTTGTCCATTACAGCTGTAACCCAAACAAAGTTGTAAGTCACAATTGTACCTTGCAGAGTCCATATGGTCAGCTGTTGAGGTTTTGTCGGGTCCCATATGAACTTTATACCATCTTGTTTCGGGTATCTGACTTCTTGCTTCAAGTACCAGTGATTATTACTGAAGTACCATATTTTCAGGGCGTCAAATGTTTCACTCCTAATAACAGCAGCCAACAGATCCGAGCTACAGTTAAACTTGAGAGATTCTACAGTCACATCTATTCCTTCGTTGATACTAAATGAGCTTCTCTCTAACCCATTCTTTTCAAAAAGAACTACTGATGGACATTTATTTTGGTGCTTCTTATCGTAGACAAGAGCAATTTTAGCTCCAGTCTGAGTCCAGTCTAATACTGACTCCATGAATATTCTAGGTTCAGAGACAGAATGGACAGCCCCTGAATCACGTTCCCAGACTTTAAGCTTCTTTTTCAAGGGAGACGAATCGTGCGCCAAGCTAAGCGATGCAAAAAATTTCCCATCACCTCTCCATGAAAGGGTTACCTCAGAGGAACGATCACAAGAAAATAATGATGCACCTGAAATAAATTTGAAGCGTCATATGTCTGTTTACATAAGAAAATTTTTGGATAATAAGCAACTTTCTCAACCTCTGGAACGGATATTAACCCAATATATAACCCATCCGATTTTGGTATATAACCTCCCATCCGATTTTGGTATATAACCCAATATATTAAACACATGGTGCAATTAAACAACATATGAACACCCTGAACAAATTCAGTGGTTGCATCTGCTTTGCTGAGTGTCACTTCTTTTTTTTTTTTTATGGGTGAATTGCCTAGTGTATCATCACACTGGAAAAGATTGAGCAATATTACTGTGGCTACATTCTATAAATACGCAAAAGCTTGATGTGGGAGTAACTAGACTCGGTTCAATTCCCCATGGAAACGAAACTAGTACATTTCTAAAGATACGCAAAAGCTTATATGTCACTCATACTGGATTGACACAATTTCAGAATTAACAGTGTTTGTGAATGTTTACCAATGTCAACATCTTCTGGCAAATCATCAAGGGGCATCTCATATAATATGTCCCAATCAAGATTCATGACCAGAACCTGTCTGAAGCCAGTGATCAAACCAAGTAAATCTCCATCAGGACTTGGTGAAATGCACCTTATACCACCTTCAACCCGGCCAACCATTTCTACGGTGCCATCATCTACAGTATAAAGCAAAAGGAATCCAAATGTAGTTCCAATGATCAAGGCTTCCTTTTCCATGAGATATTGCAAACAAGAGATAGAATCTCCTGCCTCTAGGTCAATCAGCTGCGCAGGAGCAGTGAAAGAGGCTGCATTCCATGCTCCTGTCTGGTTCAAAGTTCAAACCAACTATAACTTGTCAAAAGAAAGAAGAAAGACAACTAGATGGGCGCATAATTACCAACACTGGTGCTATCTTATCAGGTTGGTTAAGACTTGATAGCAGTTTCACGAGTGGCTTGCAGAAGAATTCAAAGGCTCTTAGATAGTGAAATCCAATTTAAGGTAACATACAAGGTACGCGTGAAATGAAGTTTCCTTGGCAATAACAAGATAGTCAACAACTGGATGCTTGTAGTTTGTTCAACAAATCTGTCCTAAGACTAAGAGCGCATGCATCTCTGTCCTCGGATGTCTACTTACAGGTATTCTTAGAGGTGTGTCCAAGAAAAACATGTGCACACTTGATATTGTTATATAGCATTCTGAGCTCATAATATTGAGATGATCCAATCATTAACTAAAATTGAAAAGGTATGAAGTTCAATTAACTTGTATACAGAGCTAAGGGAGTGATAAGACAGTGGTAAGCTAAGCTAACCTTATTCTGAACTAGCACTAGTGTATACAATGATAAAAAAGAAATAAAAAATAAAAA
Source organism: Plantago coronopus (assembly GCA_036897195.1). Taxonomy (NCBI): domain Eukaryota; kingdom Viridiplantae; phylum Streptophyta; class Magnoliopsida; order Lamiales; family Plantaginaceae; genus Plantago; species Plantago coronopus. The sequence continues at coordinate 8,404 of JAYMSL010000169.1, forward strand.
AGCTAACTTTGTAAGTTAGAGGGTGAATTTAAAGAAAGAAAAATGATGGGTGGATTAGTTAGGTTACCTGAGGTGGAGAAGAAGGGATGGGAGTGGAGTAGATGAAGTTAGCTGAGGAAGCAAAGAAAAGACGGTTGGCTTCCATATCAATGCTGCACAACAAAATCTTTTCTTCCATTCCTTCTTGTCCATTTTTGCCAATCTGCAGCTGAATTGCTGACCTAAATTCCGAGGAAACTTTGAGGTTCTTCATCGTCTTCAATGGCTACTGTCAATAGGGTTTACAGTAAGGGTTTATTGTTCTCTTCTTGCTCTTTCTCTTTCTCTTTCTCTTTCTCCAGGAAGACGATGAAGATGTGTCTGTGTTCAATCGGGCCGGCGGGTCCAATTTCCCCAATTAAGGCCCACATGATTCCATGTTATGACTTATGACTATTCACTAAGGCCTTATCTCTTACTTCAAGCCCAATCAATAAAGGGAAAATTACAAATAAGGGCTCGTCAACGAACATACTTTCAGAAAACTACCTACTCATTTAAAATTCTAATAAAAAGAGGTATTTTGCAATAATCGGTACATTTTACGTTAAAATGTTACGCTAAAATGTACAATTTCTCGTGTACATTTTACACATATTACTGCAACCCAAATGTACAGATTTTATGTACGAATATGTACATTCTAACTAAAATGTATAATAACAAAAGTCAACTTAACGCGTGTTACTATTCTATCTTTTTTCTGAAGTGTTGTTTGTAGAAGGTACCGGCTGAAATTTTTCAATAAATAAATAAGGACTCGTATGTTGACCGTTAGTTTAGGCCCAGTAAATAAGGATTCACCTGTTAGTCTTAGGCTTAATTAGTAAATTACGCACATTGTCACCCGCGTGCCAAGTTATTTGGGTAAAATCGTAAGTACATTTTTCTAAAAAATGAAAATGTTACATCAACTTAACTCATGCTTTTTTTTTTTTTTTTTTGAGGGGAAAATAATCATTTTCATTAATATGAAAGATTACATCAAGTGACAGGAAGAGCTATAAGGAAGATCTATCATCTAAGCAGCTGCTCAATCAAGTGCAGAACTCAAAATACAACTATTCTATCTAGCCGTATTAACTAAGTTCCTCGAATTCAAATGGGAGGCATCCATATCCACACGCATTAGTTCCAAAATCATGGCAAAGTAAATGAGCAAGTGAATTAGCTGCTTTGTTTACATGTGAGACGAGACTCTCCTGGCAGCAATCAAGTTGATTTCGTACCGCTGCATACGTTTCTCCCAGCGGTGAAAGTGTGTTGTTTGCGTTACAGATTCCCCTTGCTACAGTTAGAGAGTCGCCCTCGAGATGTATGCGATCGTAGCCCATGGAGATTGCAAACTCGACTGCCAAGGAAGCCGCTTTTAGTTCTGCTGCCTCTACACCAGATGAGGTGTTGATCTTTTGTCGTTTCCATGCGAGCACCAGACCTGTGTGGTCCCGGATTACTGCTGCAATTCCCCCAAGTCCTTCTCGAGGTACTGCAGCATCAAAATTAGCTTTCACCCAGCCTTGAAGAGGCGGTTTCCACGGGCCCAAGATTGTGAGTTTGTCAACTCTTGTTTCTGGAAATTGGTGGCCATATAGATTGGAGTGAAAGTGGTAGAATTGGGTAGCTGCTCGGGCTGTAACCATTGGAGTTTCACGCTTTTGCTCGAATGTTACCATGTTTCTATGGTACCATAGTCTCCAGCAGATAGTCACAAACAACTCGAAGTCTTTTCTACGTAATCTGTTGCGTACCTGAGTGATCCAGTGCCAACTGCCAAATATCCTGGGAGTTGCTGGTCAAAGCAGCAGCAGGCAGCAAAGAGAGAGCCCAGGTTTGACGGGCATGGTGACAGTCGCGGATACAATGTAGAGTTGTTTCCTTATGATCCCCACATACCAAACATGTTTCATTAGTTGGGATGTGGCGTCTGTTCAAGGTGTCCGCTGCAGGGAGAATGTGCTGGAGAGAGCGCCAGAGAAAGTGCTGTATTTTACCCGGCAATTTTGATTGCCAAATAAAATTCCAATCGCGCGATTCTGGGTTGGAAGTCTGGCCCTGGGAATTCTGTTGATGAATCAGACGGTTCTCGAGAGCAAGGTGGTAAGCAGAACGGACAGAGTAGTGGCCTGAGGGGGAGAAATGCCAAACAATTTTGTCCTGAGCATCACCTGGAGGAATTGGGATTTTATAAATCTCCTCGATATCTTCCTGCCAAAATAAGAAAGGGAGAACAGTAGAATCCCAAGAATTAGTAGAGGAGTCAATAAGAAGTGAGACAGGAATCGGTCCTTCGTTGTGAATATCCGGGGTCCGGATTTTGAAGGACTTGTGTCCGGGAATCCATTTGTCATGCCAGACATCGATCAGCTCTCCATTCCCCACACGCCATCTAGAGCCTGCGGTAACAAGTTGAATAGCAGAGTGAATACTCTTCCAAGTATATGAAGAGTCTGATTTTTTACCTGCATGAAAAATGTCAGTATTGGGAAAATATTTCGCCTTAAACACCCTGCTTAACAACGCATTCGGTTCAGTAAATATTCTCCAGACTTGTTTGCCTAGTAGTGCAAGATTGAAAGCTCGCAAGTCTCTGAATCCCAGCCCTCCAGCCTTTTTACTCAGACACAATTTTTCCCAGCTAAGCCAGTGGAGCTTATCTTCGCCTTTGTCACCTCACCAAAACTTACTAATCACTGATTCAAGTTCTTTTAGGAGATAATCAGGAAGTTTGAAACAACCCATGACATAGGTGGGAATCGCCTGCAACACATATTTTATTAGAACTTCCTTACCGGCACGGGATAACAATTTTCCCTCGAAGGAGTGGGCCTTTTTCCACAACTTTTATCGTAACCAGCCAAACACCTCTCGCTTATTCTTACCCATCGTGGTCGGGAGTCCAAGATACTTCTCGTGCTTTTCCACTGTGCGTACATTAAGTATCCTGGTGATTTCCTCTTGCTGACCTGCATCAATGTTTTTACTAAAAACGACATCTGATTTTTCCATGTTGATAGCTTGACCTGAACCTCTGCAGTAAGTATCCAACAGTGCTTTTATGTTCCTAGCCGCATTTTTCGTAGCCTTACAGAAAATCATAGTGTCATCAGCAAAAAGCAGGTGTGAAATCTCTGGCGCAGCAGGGGTAACTTTAACCCCCTGAATTTCACCGCGGCTTGTAGCACCTGCAAAGAGAGAACAAAGAGCTTCCGTACAGAATAAAAAGAGATAAGGAGATAAGGGATCCCCTTGACGAATTCCTCGAGAGGGTTGAATCTTATCCGAGGGTGTGCCATTAATAAGAACAGAGTAGGACACAGAAGATACACACTTCATAATTAACTGGACGAAGTGTACAGGGAGACCAATTTTTAACATCACTTTCTCAAGAACTTAACTCATGCTTGGTCTAAATGTTTAGACAAAAAAAATCTTACATTTAAGTATTAGTTCTATAGATTTATGATTTATAATTATTACTGCATATAAATTGTGATGGGTCTTAATTATAAACATCAAACTAAAAAAGATAATTATTTGAGAGTTACAATTGGTTTTTTCCTTAGAATGTTATATGTTTTCTTATTTTGGTTAAAAAAAAAAATATAGTTTTGGTCTGCTAACTACCCTCCACCTAGTTGAAATTTTAGTTGAATTGAAAAGAAAAGAAAATATGCACGCAGTACTCGCGTGCAAATTTTTGAAATTTTAGTTGAATTGGAAAGGATTTCATAGTAAAATTCAAATAATGATAAAATTAATAAATAATAAAATCACCATATACTCGTAAGCATGTATTAACATATCTATATGGTGCATACGTGTTACAAAATTACACATCTGGTAGAAGATGGTAGTATTCATCATTAGAAGCTAACCATGCATTTTCTATCAAACTTTGTTGCTCTTTATTTTACTCTTGTACCTTCGTCGAGATTCGAACTCCTGACCTTTACTTTGTTACTCCAAATTCTATACCACTCGTCCACTCTTATAATTATTATTTACATGAAATTAAAAAATGCCGTTTCAAAAAACATAATATTTAATAATCTGGAATCATTTTAAACTCAACTTAATAAAGCTAAGGTATATATAGAGGTTGAGGGAGATGTAGGCTGTGAGTTTTTTTTTTTTATGGTGCATGTATTAGTAGTAATTCTTTTACCTTCTAATTAGTGCATGAATGTTTTTAAGTTAACACATGGAATTTAAAGTAAATGCATGTACAATATATTTTTGGTTAGAAACCATGCATGTATATACCATGTCAATTAATATAGTTCTTGGTTGTGATTACATTCATTATAGTTGACCCCTTTCACCACCATTTTGGACGTGATATATATGATGTATTGAGAAGAAAAAAGAGTGAATCTTTTATTGTTTAAGTAAATGTTAAAATTGAAAATTTAAATATTGATGTGCATCCAAGTTAGCTCCCCTCTTGTTTTAGTAAAAGTATAAATATAGACAAGAGGTCACAAGAAAGATGGGAAAATTACAAATGAGGAACAATTATCCTTTCACAAAATATCCTAGACATTCTATTCTTTTTAAAAAAAAGGTCATTTGCAATAATATGTATATTCTGCGCTAAAATGTACAACTTTCCGTGTACATCTTTTTCACAAATTATAACCTAACTAAAAGATTCAGTGTCATGTGCCCTTATGACGTACTACTTATTTTGATTCACAAATACTCAATGATGTATAAATGTTCTTCATATTTAATGCAATTGTTTTACTTACAAAATAAAAAATACTAGTAAGCTTTAATTAACCGGTTTATGATAATTTTTTATGTGAATGATTGAAGGTTTTGTGCTTTTTACGATAACATAATCCAGTTTTTTTCAACTTACACTCAATAATTAATCAGGTTTACTTAATTCAAATTAATGTCTCTGTTTTAGTTGATGGCGGATTATTTCAGTTCCTAAATTTTAAGTAAATCTAATAACTTAGCAATAAGTTGATATTGATAAGTTGGCCTGCCTGTATAGAGGTTATTGACATTTGATGAGCATAAAACTGAATGACAAACCTTGAATTTCTAGTCCTGAATCTTTTTCTTTCTGTGATAAAATAGTAAAATACTACTGTACTACAACATTACTACTACGTACAGTACATAGTATATGTATGTATTCTTTCTTGCTTCTGTTTTACTGAAAACAAAAGAAAAGAAAATATTACAACACCATTCATTAATGCCCTGCCGGCCCAAATGCTGCTGATGCTGCTGATTTCTACTCTACTAAAACACAATCATATCATATCATATCATATGAGACAAGACACCTTCAACATATATGTGATATGTCTGTCTCTCTTCTTCTTATTATGCAATGCATTGCAACCCACTAAACACTCACAGTTCATCCTGCAGCAGCAAAATACAAAACACACTTAACTTAATTACTTCACCACATACATATAGTATACTGTATTACCTACCTACAATTTTACTTTGTTTCACTCCAAATATCCAAATTACACTTACATGATAATCGTCATCCAAGTAATCACGGCGATGCTGCAAAATCAAAATCCAAGTGTTTCAAATGTGCAATGTAAAATGTAGCCAGAAACTCTGAAACAATGTTCTACTGTTCTACTGAATAAAGAATATATTATATACTATACCTTTCTGTATCGGTCTTTGTATCTCTCCCTATCTCGATGGTGACCCCTATCTCTTCTCCTCCTTTCACCTTCTTCCCTTGCTCTTTGGGCTTCCTGCAAATACAATCCAAAAGGCCAAAAGGGTTACTCCAACCCAACCTCATCCTAGCTAAACAGATCATCATCAGTCCCAGTATCTGTTTAATTAGGTTCAAAGTTCAAACCTCTTCCTCCCTTTCTTTTCGCACCTTTTCTGCTTCCTCAAACGCCTCTTTTTCAATCTGAAGTTAATTAATTACGAAAATATATGAGCCCATCATTATGATACTAACAACAAATTCTGTTTTCTGAATAGCTGAATGCTGCTGCTGGACTATACATAAAAAGGAATAGGGCTAAACCTCCTTGTTAGACAGAACTTCCTCCACTACTTTTTTCGCGTAGTCAGGATCATCGCATATCAGAACATTATCATAAACAGAACCTGCTTTCACCTGCACCAGAATAGAATCAAGTATCATGTATATTTACTCAAGGGAACGCAGAATAAAAGGCGTAGGTAGGTCTCACCTGCCAAACTTCAATGCCAACATATTTGATAGGCTTCAGAACATAAAGATCAGGATCATCTTCAAATTCTGAACAAGTTAAACAGCAAGACATTAGCAAGCAAAAGAGTAACCATTTGCATAAATGTTGCTATAAGAGAATGAAGTTTCTGCTGTAAACAACATACCAGGATTATCAACCCAAGGAATCTTCCACTTTCCTTTGTAATTAGGATTCTTGATCTTCTGTTAGATATAAATAAGAAACAAGATTATTTATGTAGAAATTAATTAATAAGAGTACATACCATTGCTAGCTGTAGTAACTTGCTGCAGTACCTTACGCTTCCATGGACCCTTATATGCAGGATTCGGAACTTTTGGCGCCCTCCATATCCCGTCCTCTTCTTCATCCCAGTCATGAGGCTGCCAAGGTGAAAATAATGAATGGTTTGAACTTTGAAAGACATTTTGAAACTAAAGAGTACAGTCTCAGTTTATAGCGTATTGACTAACCTGCTTCGCCTTTGCGTCAGGTATTTCTCGTGGAATAGAGTCGTACCCCTGCAGTACAATGGCGTATAAATATCCTATGTAACATAACAGGGCGAGTCCATTCAATGGTACAATGCAGTACCTCAGGTTTGACGGCATTAGGATCTTCTATGTATTCTCTATCGTCCCAATCAGCAGGCTGTCACAACGCAATCCTTTTGTTTATTGACTGGAAAGTCTGTCAGTAAAGCAAGTTACTATATGGTCTGAATCAATTTGTTTTACCTTTTTCGCGTTCACAAGTTTAATCTTGCGAGGAGGAAGAATATCCCAGTCTGTATACATACTTCCTGAATCTCTTTCCCGACCATCCACCCAGAGACTATAACTTGCATCGGGTCGAAGAATAAACGTGTAGAAATGTGTTAGTTTGTCAGTTTCGCATTGCAGATCCTTCTTGATAGGGTAGTTCTGGCCTTGATATGATAGTATGACATGAAGCTTCTTCGTTTGTGTGCCGCATATATCAGGTCCGAACATCACACTGATAAAAATGAATGGATAAATAAAAGGTTCAAACAATGCACAGGATCACATGGTTTAGGCTAACACTAAACTGAGATTGAACTAGTTGTAGAATGTACCTGTAAGGTGTATCTCCACCAAATTTCTTCTGATTAACAAAACCAGAAAGCAGCTTAACGTAACCCCCACCGCATTCTATGTCCTGCTCGAATCTGATGGAGTATTGAAGCACCAAAGTCCGGTTCTTGTTGCTGAATTCGGGTATCTTAGCAGAGATGGCATAATGCCTAGCATCTGTTGTTGTCTGGATACCTAATAATTTATAAAGTCATAATCAATCAGCACAAGCCATTCACAGACCTTGAATTCTACTATCTAGTACTATTACTGATCATCTTGAGGTAGCTAAGAATAACCCGTAGTCTGATGAAATGGCAGCAAGAAATATCAAACCTTTGTCATCAGGGTCACCGTGCCACTTGCCCTGGGTGTGCTTGAAAGTACCAGCCTTGCCTTCTATCTTTTTCCAATCAGACCTCACCCATCTACTTTGCCATCCATCTGTCAGCAACAATTGATTCAAACATGATTACTAAGACAATGATCAGTTCATCCACTCATATGCAGATAGTTTGAATAATGTAAAGAAATTAACAAAGTTGCATACAACAGCCAACTGAGACTACAAGTGTTATAAACAGAAACAAACAGAATAAGAACACTTAGCAGAACAATATGGAACCAAAGTATACATGAATGAACAGGTGAGAAAACATAGTAATAAGGCTGTAGCCTGTAGTATTGATTCAATGATAATACAGACATACATACCTTCGAAACGTTCTTCAAAGATGACTTGAGCAAAACAAGAAGAGTTAATGAGGGGATTAATGAGAGACAGAACAAGTATGAATGTTGTTAGTAAGTGTGTTCTGTGTCTATTTTCCATTTCTGGACTCTTTTAATACTAACTTAACTAAACTTGCACCATTCAGCTTCAGCAAGAATTACAGAAAGAATGAATTGCGTTCATTTGCAAGTGCCTGCCTATTTATATACGCAAATGCCTCAGCCTTGCCTAGTTGCCTTTGCTTTGTGTTTCCTATTTTTTTCTTGTAATTTAGAGTCAAGTTGACTTTGCAAGTCTCCTGCAGGTGGGATCCACATTGCCATAAATGCCACGTTAGCTGCTCCAATTGAATCCACTGATTCCCCAACTTGTCTCAATCACCATCACTTGCTAATTCTAATGTTTACCACTAATTAAGGACACTTACACTAAACAAACAGCAACTTAATTATTCTTCTCATTTTCATGACCTTCAATTATAATATAGATATAAGGTCTGCTTCAATTTACCCAGCCGCCTATAAATACATTAGGAACATAACAGTATAATCCAGATATATTACAATTCCTTACACAGTGTGTTATAAGGTTGTCTTGCGGTCGTAGAAATGACTTGCAACGTCAAGAGTTCGATTCCTGCGGTGTGCAGATTTAGGAGGGACTACGTACTCATCCAAATATGAACTTTCACTAGAAGTCTGCTTGATTTTCAAAAGTTAGTGGTTTTGGCCCGGCCCCATGAGATTAATTTTGATGATGGTAGCAATGAAAAGGTTGTCTGGATTGTGGACTGGGTAAGAAACAAGGAAAGACTCAGCTGGGTCTTCTTTCTCCATTTGAGTTGACCTGTGTGTCACTTTCTGGGATAACTTCTTGGTTGCTTCGTCCATTAACAATTTTAAACCTGTTACTTCAAGAGTAGAATAGTAAATAGATTAATAGAATAGAAAGACCAAATGGAACAGATACCAGCAACTTGGGAAGCATACAAAGGAACATTCCCTATAAATTAACTTTTATTTAAAGTATACCACTAAACAGCTGAATACTTCAAATCTTAAATGACGAAAAGCAGTAACTCACATGTAAGAGCCTTTCGTCCATAAGTCAGCATTTCAATTTCAATGAAAAGCATAAGGCAAGCAGATATACAGCACTAGTAACAATGTAGTCTATCATATGGACTTGAAACTAAGATGTAGTAGCTAAGCATTCTCACTAAACCAAACAATACAAGAAGAAAATCTCAGAAGAAAGACCCCTTGGAGGGATTTTCCCCCAGTATTGCCTCCCAAACCTCAGGCTTAAACGGTCCTTTCTTATCCAAGTACTCCATAACCGCTCTATCTTCGACTGAGAAACCTTTCTGCTTCATATCCCCAATAGCCTTCTGAGCCACTTGAAGACTTGTCTCCTTGCAACAAACACCAACCAAGCCAACAAAAGTTTGCAAATTGGGAGAATATCCAGCCTCCAACATCTCCATAATAAACAACAAAGCATCATCACCCACCATCATTCCATTGCACAAACCCCTGATAAGGACACCATAAGTAAAGGCATTGGGAAGCACTCCGTTACTCTGCATCTTCCTGAAAATCCTCTTGGCATCGTCAAACTTATGTGCCTGACAAAAACCTTCGACTACAGCTGTGTATATAATATAACCACCTCCGGAATGGAACCTTTCTCACGCATTAACTCAAACTGCTTCATTGCATCTTGAAAAAGGCCATCTTTACACAACCCGTCAAGCATAGCTACAGCATTTGGGATCAACCCAGTGGCCTTAATCTTCTTGAATATCACATCAGCATCTTCAGGAGCAACAGTCTCTTCTTCAGTCTTAGCCAGCTCAGGGGTTTCGGGTTTGCGGTCGAAGTCAAGCTTGAACCTTTCGAGGAAATTTGCATCAGTTTCCGGCTTGGAATTGCTGTAACGGGGATTTGAGGTGGGATTGAAGGAATTTGAATTGTAGTTTTGGTAACGGCGATTAGAATTTGGGGGTTTTGAGTGGCTGTTTCTTAAGGGTCTGTTTGGCATATGTTCAGGTGGAGGGATCATTGGAGGTAGAGAATAAGGAAGGTCGTGCTAGTGCTACTGCTCTGCCTCCGCCTCTGAGAAAGAGATGAGCTGAGCGTAGAGATCACAAGATTGACATTACTATTCCACCAATTCCCACGATCGAGTTCGATTCGAACCCTAATCACAAAAATCAACTTTTCTGCTGTTCTTGTTCCCCTGTTATTCTTCTAATTTTCCGTCTTTCTTTTTATACTTTTGCTTTCTCTTCCACTCTTCTGTGTTTTTTTTCTTCTTCCTATATTCCCTTTGATGATTAGAATTACTTTTTCGCCTTTTTTTTATAAATAAAATAAAATACGGTTAGTATTAATTTTCAAATATTATATTGTAAGTGGTTGATTAGAGTAATCTTATGTGTGTCGTAATTAAATTATTGGACAAAGATGATCTACCACATCTTAAAAGTTAAAATGAAAATGAGGAGTTTTGAAACTCTGGACTGGCACTGGCTGAGAGAGTAATTAATATATGCCACCAATATCATTTTCTTGAATAATATTACAATCTTTTAATAGTCCGTATTTCGGTATTATCCAGCATAGTTTTGTTTAGAGAAAGAGAAGGATGAACAACGTACTCGTGCAGATAATCAGATATGAAAGTTCACCAGATGCCTATTTGCTTGAAATACTGTCTTCTTCATTTCAGTTTCAGTATGTCTACAGTGCCAACTTTCAGAGAGAACTTCTTGGTTGCTTCATATATTAACAATTGATCAAACCTGTTACTAGTTCAAGAGTAGCATACAATACACAGCACAAATATATCAAATTCCAGGAACTTCATTTCAAAGTCCGGTCCTCTGTTTTCCCCACTTATAGGAACGTCAACGCAAGTAGAAAAACACGATTACGCAACATAACATTGGAATGTTTGACTCACAAAATGCAACTCAGTGCAATCACAGAACTATAGCCCACGTAATGAATAAAAAAGGTCTGAGATTCAGTGAATAAAACAATGGCAATCTCAAAATGAAGCCAAACAGCAAGCTTCATCAGTATAAGTTAATGCATCAGACTTCTTTATTTATAGCTTAGTTCCATCACGGGGAATTGCAGTGATTGAATGGTATTTGGCTTGGCACATGCAAGATACACTCGACAAGAGTACAACGAACTGTTTCACAAGAAAAAATTTAGAAGCTACAAATGAAATAGCATCATTTCTCAGAAAATGGAAGATATTCAGGCACAAAAAGTTGACCCGTGATAGCTACCAGGAAGAAGAAATGCGATATTGATGATGAAACTAATCCTTTATTTGGCCTGGGGGTGAGACGCAATAAAGTCGACAGCAAGATTGATTGTGTTGATCTTATCAGCTTCATTGTCTGGGATCTCAAAGCAGAACTCTTCTTCAAGAGCCATCACAATTTCCACTGTGTCTAAACTGTCTAGCCCAAGGTCATCCTTGAAATGCGCATTTGGTGTAACCTACAACATTAGCAAGTTATAAATCAGGTGTAATTTATATGTAGCATTGATAAGAAGCAGCAAAAAACTAATAACCCTTTCCGAGTGCATTAACTATGAAACTAACTTCTGAATCTTATTTCTATCTAGCATTAGACCCAATAACTTCTAATCTCTGACATTCCTACCATATACATGAAGCTTGTTAGTCTTCGTCAATTTACCCATCAGAAATCTTGATTTCTTATTAGTTTTACATAGAATTTTACACCTGTGGTGTCCTAAGTCCTAACAGCCTTTCAATTCAGTTAGAAGTAAGAATTCCTATTAATCCTTTATGTTCCCCTACTTCGGTGATAATTATTTCAGGTTATGAGCTACACAAATCCCTAAAGTTCAACTAGTCTTTATGGTGAATGGCAAAAGAAACTACATCGTTTTCCCATTTGCGCAACCATAATTCTTGTATGATCTTATCCTGAAGTCCTGCTTGGTATTTTATCACTCTGCTACATGAATTTCAGCCTGAACTTAAATAGACACAGGACTGTGCTGGAGCTATGGAGGGTATGGAGGGGTAAAGTGGCTGGTTCACTAAGTTTCTATGCAGCTGACAGGTAGCATTTGTATTTTGATTTCGGAAGAGTTGCTATTGCTCAGTAGCCATAGAATATTGCAGCGATTAGGGTGCTTTGCAAGTTTGCATAGACTCATAGACCTAGAGCTTTAAGCATTCTTGGCCCAGGTAGTATTGATTTGTTTACAGTTTTGAGTTGATTTCATCTCGAACTTCCAAATAGGGCAATTAGGGCTTCAATCGACTTTAACTTCGTGGGGAAGAAGTACCAGCAACTAAATTAAACAAGTTGCAGTACATAACTTAACACCCACTACATGGTTCAATACTTCAAATCTTAAATGCCACCAAAGAGTAATTCATAATAAAAGAGTCATTACTCCATAACCCAGAACTTCAATGCAAACATTCAAGTATACAGAAACATCATCTTTACTAAGATCAATGACAGATCACATGTCTATATTCTACAAGATTAATTGCCTCGATACAACAATCGATGGGAAGAAACCAAAGCTTTTACATTATACGGCATGCTTGTAGAGTATAGATTGTGACATGCATATATGATTAATTGCTTCAATACAACAATCCATTGGAAGATACCAGAGCTTTTAAATTACACTACATGCATATAAAATGGAATTGAGATTACCATCTAATATATGATCACACATAAGTCGGCCTATCAATGGAAAGCACACAAAGGAGCAGATAAATTACATTAGTTATAAACTTGCTAATAGTTGCAACACTTGTCCAACTAATACCGCTAAACAGCTGAATACTTCAAATATCAATGACAAGAGGCTTCAAATATCAATGACAAGAGGCAGTAACTCAAATACTCCATAAATCAGCAGCATTCCAATGAAAATCATACAAGCCAGCAGATAGACTACACTAGTAACAAGGAGAATAATACATGCAACATTTTGTCAGACCATACGAATAAACAGTTGAACACTTTGAACACTACATGCCAGGGAGCAGTAACTGATATGTAGAATTCGTTCTCTATAAATCGGCATTTGAATCAGAAGCACAAAAGCAATCAGATAAACTACAGCAGTAGTAGATTTAATAATTCCAACCTTTCATCAAACTATAGCAGTAATAAATCACATACATACATGTTACCTTTATGCAACATAAAAATCAATTAGACTCGAACAATCCACCATATTTATACCAACAAAAATTACTTATCACATCAGGCGCATTATTCCTACATTTTGTACTCGACGATTGTAAAACTCATTCAATGCCTAAACAACATAGTCTGAGCTACACAGACCAGTAATTTGTGAGCACAAATCAATTACCCAATAGCAGTGCATTTATTTATCTCTACGTAGATAAAGCTAAAGGACTGGAAGAGTATGAGCTGTTTCATAATCACCTTAGATGGTTCGACTTTCTGGAAATTCTTGACAACGTTGAGAACGCGGTCGGTAACCTCAGATTTGTCGAGGAAAGTGCCTCTTGCCTCATCGGAGAAATTGCGCCTGATCAGCTGCCACAGTGACCCGCCGGCAGCTCCAGGGTTTTGGATTGACGGCAAGGGACTAACGTTCACCTTGAGATGCTTTAGCATTGCGCTCCTTATCGCCATTATCGTTTTTGTTTCAGAGAGTTAGAGAGTTCAAAACCCTAGCTGCTGCTCTTCAAATGGCAACGATGAAAAAAAGTTTTCACAAAGCTCCCCAAAACTTAGGTTAGTTAATGATTTACCCTTGAGATTGCAAATATGCGATTATTTCTATATTTTTCACTTCAATCCTAAAATTTTATCTCGCACTCGATTAAAATTTAAATTTATTAAGATTTATTAACCCATAGTAACTAGAAATTTGAAACAAAAAGAAGCACTTAACTCAATGTCAAAACAGTTTTTTTACTCTAGAATTGAGCTAGAGGATTAACCCAGTTAAGGAACCGAGTGCTAAACACTCCGTATATATCTTCTTAAAATTATCAGTTACTAATATACTGATTAACACTCGGTTATGTTTTATATTTATAAGAATTTTTAACCCATAAATAGTAACCGAAGTTTAGAGTATGTAAAAATAGAGTTAATTCCTTAACCCTAACTGAATGCCAAACACAACTTTTACTATTGTACTCGGTTAAGCCGTTAAGGGCTTAACACAGTTCCTTAACCGAGTGCCAAACAGTACGTAAGACATGTTCTTTTCCGAGAATTTCTAAAGTGAACTGAACTCAAGTATAAAGTTGAACTAAACTAATTGATCAAAACTGAACTTAACTGAATTTAAGTTAAAGAAAATATGGCATAAGTTAGAAACATATAATGCTCAAATTTACTAAATATCATTTCTCCACACAAGATTAACATTAGATGTTACTAGCTACATACATCAAATGTTTATATACAAAAATCATACTCTTCTAGTAATACAAGCAAATGCATGTATATCATGCAGATTAAGTACGATACAATCATTGACGTCAGTCCTTCATTGGTAAAAGTTTGTCTAATAAAACGGTTATACTCGTCTACACATTAAGTACATTTAAGCATAATAGTTGTGTGTTTCCTAATTTCAACTCTAGAACTCCAAGTGACTTTTAGGCGGAATTCTTGAGTGGGATTATTGTTTTTTCTTATGTTTATGGAATAATGGAAATCTTGTCGAAATACAATTTGTGAGAAATGAAGCTGACATTAGCAATAACACATTAGATGCTTATTTATACTTTATAATTACATATTAATCAAAAGAAAACATAACATTTCAATGCAAGTATGATGTTGCATACTTGATGTTGCATACTTGCAGTGACATTTACAACAACCATTACAATACATGTATGTATAAGCAAATTATTCACATATTGAAACTACCAGACGCATCAATCAAGATTCTGAAGCTTTGTGGTGATGACAGATGCATAATTAGCTATTGTGGGTTCTGGTGATTGCCTCAGTTGTGCTATCAACGGATACAACTCCGACGAACGAATATATTGTCTACACAGATGATGGGCGCACATCTTCACCAAAGAAAACAACGCTATCTTTAGAGGTGACTCGTTCAGGCCATCCTTCCTTGGATTCAGTGCCACATTAGAACATCTCGCTACCACTTTTAGCAACGCCTGAAATCCAGAACAAGTATCATCTTTAGAACGAACAAATGACACTGAGTAGAGTATATAGGTAGTATTTGCTTCTATATGTCTGGTAACTCAACCAACATGGATTGGACAAGTTCATCACTCTAAAAGTGTGTAGCCGTACAAGATTCACATGAAACTTGTCATTTCACAGAATATTCATACATCTAAAGGGCACAGAGGAATCTAAGTTGGTTGAGATTCCCCCAAAACTTATCTTGAGATGCAAACATGTAAACTTTGTTCTATTTGATGCCCGAGGGCGGTTCGAAAATGGTAGGTAGAATAAGTGCATGCAAACTAAATGGGTAATTGATGAGAACATCTTAGCATAATAACAGGACAACAGGTCTCAATGGTAGTTCTCATGCAACAGCAGTTAAAATCTGATTGATTGGTTACAAGCTGTACTACTGGTTAAGGAAGAAACAAATACCTGCATTGCTCCTTTAGAAACTATGTCTTCACAGAGCCGGCTTGAGTTGCGTACAAGATTACTCAGAGCACCTGCTGCATTTGCTTTAGTTTTATCTTCCTCATCCGATAGTAGCAAACTAGTAAGCTGAGGGATGGCTCTTCTCAGCTCATCATACAAGGAGTCATTGTGATAGGCAGCATTTCCTACCTGCAAGGACCAATATTTATCAACTTGCCAAAATCAGGCCATGCCTTCTTTACCAACATTGGCATGTGATATAGAACTTACAGCAAAACAAGCAAACTTCCGGGTTCTTTTATCAGAATCACCACATCGATCAATTATGGCACTGATGATTTGATGTTTTGCCTTCAAAAGAAAAACCCAAGCAGTCTATAAGTCGCAAGAAATGATATAGCAGTCTATTGGAGACAGAATACCAAAACCTAAAGATGACAAACATATGTTATCAAACTTCAAAGTAAGATAAGAAAATAGAAAGGGTATTATTCCTTCCATCTTTCATGTACCAGTAAGCTATAGAAATAGGGGCTGTGTCGGCACATATTTCCAATAGCACTGCAGGTCTTCGCACGCACATTTGGATCTTCGTGTAGTAGAAATTGCTTCATAGCCTCAAGGATATTCGCTGCGTTGATATACTCATAAAACAGCTGCAAATACATTCGTGCTTAGACACATTCCAGGGATCCCTCAAAAAATAACAGAAATTATGCAAAGTTTCATTCCAGTAACAGTAATTTGGGTTGAAGCTAAAAGTACTTCATATTTTTTCATACCTTAATTATTGTCTGCTAAAGCAGATCAGATGAACTCTAATGTTCTAGTCTCGCAGATCAGATGAACTCTAATGTTCTAGTCTCGCAGATCAGATGAACTCTATTGTTCTAGTCCCTCATGCCACTTAGGAAAACATAGCTCTTCAAAATTGCTTTCTAGACTTAATTCTATAATTTCATGAACCGATAGTACTATTCTGATTATGCTATTATCAAATGTAACATATAATATAAGATTTAAAAAAATGTAGCATATAGTATCTAGTAGTTGACAAGGTGCCAGTGTGCCACACTGACAGTCCTTCACTATAACTACAAAACTAGATAAAAACTTCAGATGCAGAACAACTAATTAGTGCAATGACACCACAAATTTTACTTTCCGGAATAGAAATGGTAAAGCATAACTAACTATAAGTGGGGCAATACCTTATCCATACGAGCCAAATCAGAGATAATCATAAGAAAATCTATGGTGACTTCCCTAGGGCAGGAGCTGTTGAGCCACCTCTTCACTCTAGCTGGATCCAACAAACCTTTCCCTACAAGTTGAACAGCAAGTGGTTGTTGGGTCGATAGCTTGGCGATAAATGCAACTGGCCGTGCAATGTCTTTCAATTCAATATAGTCCAGGCAACGGAGAATGAAGGCAGGCACTTCAACCTATCAAAGTAACCATGTTTATAAACAACAAAACAAGAATACATGCAATGTGTCAGATGTTCATCAAGCAACTAGTAATACTTATGCTGAGGAGACAGACTAGTTTGAACTTTTAAAGTGGTTACTTGGTAAAGGCTTACATTGGATAAGGCATGAATTCGTACAGTGCTGTAAAATTAGAGCTAAAATTATTTATGGGGACTAATTACATGGACTGTTTTCTACTTTTACGCCAAATGAGAAATTACACCTCTCAGGTTTCACAGCAGTGATCCACCCATTTGAGTAGTCAAAGTACCTGAGAGTAGAACATAACAACATGCTGACTCATAATTGCCATAAATTTGAGAGACAGGAGAGTCTAATTTCATAAGAACTCACACAACACTTGTTTATGTACAATAGAATTGTAGAATACAATATATGATGTGACCAATAATACTTTGCCCTAAATATTTCTGAAACAAAGAAATAATGATAAGAGTCAAATTCTGAAACCTATAAGCCACATGCCGTGAGATAAATTGATGGTGATAAAGGACAAGAACAGGATCAGAGTACCTCGAGAAGAATCAGAATATACTTCTTCATGTTCGCTTGTATTGTTTTCATCAAGTCTTTATCATCAGCACAGACCTTCCCACCAGGAGAGCCCACATTCAGAAGGGACCCACTGTTAACTGAAGCATTAGCAGACACAAGACCTGCTGAACTTTGGACAGCTACAAAAGGAAATGCTAAGAGGTCAATCACTGCAATAACTGTATCCTTGATGCCGTGCTTCCCTCCACCAGGACCAGTCCAGGACCTAATTAACTTAAGGTGTGTATCAGATACCAATTCAATGATACATTTTATGTGCTCTGCTCTTAGCAAAATCTGGCGAAACGTTGAAACTCCACCAGAAAGGCATTGACATATTGAAGAAACAGTCCAGACAACCCCTGCTGGTGACAATCCAATATGATCCTGTGATAAAAGAGTTTTTCTTTGAGGAACATTTGAGATGTTGTTGGCCAATAAATCAATAAGAAGCTGTGGGGCACCACTTGCACATAACTGTTGCACAGCCAAAGGCCCTCCCCATTTCAGTCTAGCATCCAGTAGCCCGATACAGCCATCTCTGATGCCATGCCAGCGTGGAAGCAGCCCTTTTGGCATGTTAATGTACACTGTGTTTTCATCCGTTGCTGGACCTCTGAGGTGATCACAAAGAGTAGCTGTTCGTGGGATCAACGGCAGAGCTATTTCCAAAGTGGCATTATCAACTGAAGTTCCCATTTCAAGAGATAAAATAGATCCCAGGGCTAGCATAGCAGCTGCACAAGAAGGTTGCACTGAAGACTGCATCCTTTCATCCGTTGAAAAATGGTGGCCAAGCACGGATAGCCGAGTAAATTGTTTCTTTGAAGATGTTGTAAGCATAAAATGTGCAGAATTTCTTCCAGCTGATTTTAAACACTGGGCGATTGTAGCTAAAGCAAGAGAAGAGTGCATAACTAAACCACGTGTGTCCATGACTTTATGTTTTGAATGTTCGGCGTCTCCAGCGCTGGTCTCTTTGTTTGAAGCAGCACAAAATGACAAGATGGAGAATATTTCTGAAACTATTGTGCCATCTCCACCCCCGCTTACAACCGTTGTGACAGGCAGTTTACTCGGCAGCCCACATAGAACATTAGTAACAACTTCATTGTGCATGCAACATCTTGAAATGAGCTGCAAAGAGCATGGGAATCATTCTTATCTCCAATAAGACAAAAGTGACCAGCAAAACATTTTCTCATTCTATCCAGAACAAATATGGATGAGACTGGAACATGTGCATGTCATTATTTTCAACAAATTTACAGTTCGAAAAGTAAATCATGTGTGATTTTGCTCAAAATACTGTTAGCATTTCAATTGTCATTATCTGCTATTCTCCACATTTTTTTAACAGAAGAGTAAATATATATTAGCCGAAGAAAAATCACGGGAGTTTATAGGAACCCGTGAATACAATCACACGCAAAGAGCCTAAATCAACAAAATTACCTTTCCAGAAGTTAGATCTATTACCATAAGAGTCCTGCACAAAGCTAAGCCTTCTAACTAATAGGGGAGTGATCTTAAATACCATAAATACAAAAGATTGGTTTCCTGCCTAACATCCAAAAGTCCAACTTTGAGAGGTGGAATGGCGACCTCAATGTAGCTGCTAAAGAAGTGACATTCAACTGAACGAGATATGCAATCCTAGCCATCTTCCAAGTTCCAACCATCAACAAAAACCATCAAACTCCTATTCAACCAAAGCACATACTTACACCAAATCAACCAAGGCCCATTTTCAAACCAATTCAGCCAATGCACACACGTAAAAGAATATTTAACAAGATGATTCTTCATTGGGATCCTCCCGAACCAACATACCAGATTTTCTTTTCACACATTTGAGGACAGGGAGAGAAGCCGAATAAGGAGTTTTACTCGAATTCTTAGTGGTTCTAACAACTCTTTCACGTCGAGAGGTTGGAGACTTAATCAGAGCATCATGTGCTAATCTATTATCTTCATCCACTCTAGTAGTTTCCAAACCTTTCTCAACTAGAGAAATATCCCTCAAATCAGATCGTCTAGTGTAAACTTTTCTAATAGGGAGCTGATGAGATAATGTAGCATCCTCCAAAACCACAATGGCATCCAAGGGATCTTCAGAGCGAGAGATCACAACATTAGTAGAACTACTGCTAAGGAGCTCCTTATTCTGACCATGACCCAACTCTGACGCGATCAAAGGAGTTTCATTGACAGAATTATCTACATCGACAACTGGAGTACTTTGGAATTCCAAAATCTCCTCTTCAATAATGGGATAGGACTAAATTGTTCTTCAAATGCAGCTTTTCTGCTTCTTGAACACTATGTGGCTTCTCCACCAAATCTAACTTTTCCTTTACCCTTTGTTGGGATTCCACCATATGAGGATTTCCAATTGGGACTTGAGATTGATGCTGAGTTCTATGCCATTTTTCGGGGTGTTTCAAAAAACAATGATCCATCACATGACATATCTTACTGCAGTGATTGCAATAAAAAGGCAAAGGCTCATGACTGACATTCACCTTAATCTGTTGGCCTTGCAACTCAATAATAATGGCATCGGGATTCGGGAATGGGTTTAGAGATATCTATCTCGACTAAAACACGAGCTTTTTCCAATCTAGTAAAATCAGTTGTTGCTGAATCTGATCTTAAAGGTTTTCCAAAAGGTTTCACTAGCTCAAACAAGGCTTCTGGGTTAAAAAGCATGATAGGGATATGCCACAGAGAAATCCAAACAGGGATGACAGGGGAATCTTTCGAGTGAGCAAACATCGGAGACCATTTAACAATTCTCATTGATTTAGATGATACAGACACAAAGTTCTTTTCCCATAAGAGATTGAAATCTACTTGAGAAGACAATCTGATAATCACAGATTTCTTATTGATAAAGTTCACCGAAAAGTTGCCCATAAGATTCAGATTGGACAAGGAAAACTTAATATCTGAGACAGAAGGAGGGGAACAGAAAAATTTGCCAACCAAAGAGCAATTGAAGGGTTCAGACAGTTTTTCCACTTCACTAGCAGAGAAAGAGATTACGGGAATACCATTCAGGGAAGCAACGGGTTTAGGAGAAACCAAGGATCGTTCAGAAGTCATAGGTTTGGAGAAGAAATCCTTGCCTGAATAGAACCTAAAGGGTTCGCCAGGGGGCTGCAGGAAAAGAGGTCGGAAAACCGACGAGGAGGCTGGACGGGAGTGGTTTTATGAAGAAGAGGAGAGGGGAGAGGGATAGATGGAGATGATACCTGATTAGACGCAGAAGCTAGCTCCTCAGGAGGGGAGAGAGCATCACCGGCAGCAGGTCGGAGGGAGGGTGAGGCAGGGCGCCTGTTGGAATATTATTTATTATTATTTCAAAAATATAAACTTGTTAGATTTTGTCAAACTCATCTTCACTTGGTATTTTGACTCAGTTTTTACTTGTTCAATTTGTTCTTATTTTAACCTATTTTTAGCTTGTATACCTATCAAATACTCCCTCCGTCCAGTCAATAGTTTCCCACTTTCCATTTTAGTAGTCCGTTACAAAGCTTCTCATTTCCTTTTTTAGACATGTGGTCCCAATCTTTCTCCACCAATTTAATTACAACACGTCAAAAAGTACTCCCACTACCTCTACTTATAATATAATAATCAAAATTTTATTTTGTTGACCAAAACACAAATAGAAAGCTTGTGCTTGGCCTGAGGGAGTACAAAAAAACAAGTGAGTTTATCGAAGCCTTGGGAAAATTAACGTTGTGTTGAAACGTTACATGCAATAGTATACCTATCAAATGAGAAAAACAAATGAGTTTATCGACGGGTTGGGAAAATTAACGTTGTGTTGAAACGTTACATGCAAGAGTAGATCACTATAAATAGTGCGTGGGTGTGATACTTATTATAGTTGAGACACACTTTTACAGCTTTCTCAATTGCTCATCTTCTCAACTAAAAGCAAACTATTTCAGTGTTTTATCTTTGATATTCTTCAACTTAAAATGTTTTGCAACAAAACTATTTTTTGGGCTATTGCACTTTGTTGATTCTACTGATTGATTGACACCGGTTTTTACCGAAAGATGCATTTAATCCTGAGATGATATTCGAACAAGTGGTAAATAATTCTTTAGGACGGTATTCGAACAAGTGGCGAATAATCCTTTAGGACGGTGCGTTAAGTTGCACGACTTGCACTAATAGATTTTATTATGTTTCTAACATTTGTTTGCATCTCAAATTTTCCAACAATATAAAGCATTATCTCTCCATTGTTTCGGTTTTTATGGTGCAAACAATTTTTACTCAACTAAAACTTGGCCTATAAGTTATAACCATTCTTTCAACACTTGGTTTCTGAGAAGTAGCTGGAAAAGTGAAGGAGCTGCTTTGCATTATCGTTATTTTCTTATGTAAAAGGTAAATTAGAATTAGAACAACAAAAACAAAAAAACAAACCATGATGCAACCCTTGCATGGGCTCAAGCAATGCCCATGCAACGCTGCTGGAGTCAGTCTTAGCGCCTCCAAATTCCGGTGCAATCCCAAAAATGGTCTATTAGTCGATATGTGCCCGATTGGGAATTTGCAAGATAGCCTCCGTAATTTTAACTAAAATTGCATCCTATTTTACGAGTTCTCCACTTTCAAATCACCAATTCAAATACAAACAATATAATTTTAATCTTAGAGATGCTTCTTCTTTCTCTTTCATTCATAGCTAGCGACCACTCATACACCAGCATATAAATGTGTCTGGAGCATCCTCATTCAACGCCCGGTCATCACAAGTCCCTAATTTCGACTCCTTTATAAAGCAAGCATGCACACGGTAATCTAGTTTTCCAGTTCCCCACGGAGATGATAGAGGCCAAAGTCACCTCTCAATGAACATTTTCCATCTGAAGTTGCACATGCTGCAATTGTTGAGCCTAATTGTGGAAGTATATATATATATATTTGGCCCGTTTGACTGATTGGCCCAATTGGTGTAGACCTCTATTGGCTCAATTGGAGGGATTGACCCTAACTTGGCCCAACTGGTGAATTTGTCGCTATATAACAACGACGAATATAACAACGACGAATGGCTTATTGGTCGCTAAAATAGCGACCAATAAGCCATTCATCGCTGTTATATAGCGACGAATGGCTCATTCGTCGCTAAAATAGCGACCAATAAGCCATTCGTCGCTGTTATATAACGACGAATGGCTCATTCGTCGCGATTTTAATTTCTTTTGAAAAAAAGAGAAAAAAGAAAATAGTGACCACATGACCATTCGTCACTATTTTGTTTTGTTTTTTTTTTTTTTTTGTTTATTCGAATTATAAATCATGGAATATAGCTAAAAAAATTTTAAATATAAAATAGACTGTATTAATCTGCGTAGTACGGAATATAAGTAAACATATCAAAGTCTGAAAAATATTAACTACACTACAATCAAGAAGAAGAATTGGGAGGGGTCCGCTGAGACTGCTGTCCACTTATAAGGGCCTGGACCATCTGTTGTAGCTGGGCAATCTGTGACGCCTGGGCCGCAAGTTGCTCCTTCGTCCTTTGAGATTCCTCCCGCAACTCTCTCACAGTAACTGTGTCGCGCGGAGACCCAGACCCGCTACCTGACTGCGTCATCTCGACGGCAAGGTTACGACCGTAGCTCCCGAGGCCATACACCTCCCCTTTCTCACTGGGAGGGTTCGCCTGGAGGAAGTATGCATTCTTATCATCAAAGGTCATACCTCCTTTGGTCGGATCTTGAGCCTCCTTATTCGGTGGCTCCTCAACATTTACATCTAACTCTGGACCCGCGTCATCATATAACATATCTTCCATTAGATCTTGCGAAGCCAAAGATTCCTCACCAGTTCTTTGAATACTAGAAACTCCAACCTTTCTTCTCTTCTGACGTTTCGGGATGGTAGAGTAATCAAAGTACGGAGCACGTATCTCACCGTGACTATCCCAAACCTGGTACTCCGGAATGAAACCTTTCTTTTTTCATGTGCTCCATAACTGTTTCAGGAGTTTGCCATGATCTGTTTCTACACTTAGCTGCATTACAGGGATACTTTATATGCCCACTTGTTTTGCAGATACCATGCTCCCGTTCGAAATTAATGAAGGATTCAAGCCCTTCGACAAAAGTAGGGAGGACAGCCCCATTCAACGTCCTCTCATACATTTAAGAACGATCATGATTCGTCGGATTGCTAACCTGAGACGTCGTTTAGTAAAAAGTATAACATATTAACAACTTAACAATTCTGTTTCACCCTTTGCCCGAATTTGATGATAAGTTATATGATATTTTTACTCCATATGATAAGTTCAAAGATGAGCAACAAGAAAAAGGGACATGAAAATACGAAAGAAAGCTAAGGAAGAAGCTGGTTAGTTATTATTGTATTCACAAGTTTTCTTCTTTTGTAGTTTTGTATGACACTAATTTTCATTGGTGTCATATATATATGGAGAGAAAATACAAAATAAAGCTAAGGAAGAAGCTGGTTAGTTATTATTATTGTATTGATAGGATTCACAAGTTTTCTTCTTCACTATTTCACTAATTAGCAGAGTTATTTTAGCTGTTGAGGAAGCTTCGACCGGTGGAAACTAGAAGCCTTCGCAAGTAAAATTGTGATAGAAAGACTAATTCAAGTACTTATTTTCACCATCAAATATCAAATGGCTAAGTGGAGAAACCAAATTTCTTGAAAAACTTAAATATATATAAGTATTATGTAAACTTATTCCTACTACTACAACTTCACATATTGAAGAATGTAAAAGCAGTATATGAAAACTGATTTCTACGCCAAATACATTTCAATTCCAAGACGAAGCAGGGCCATATAGATAGATAGATTACTTACTTGTTATATTGGACAGAGACGAA
>JAYMSL010000170.1:0-32968 GCA_036897195.1 Plantago coronopus
AACCATTCCCCCCTGCACCTTACCACTGCCCCACCCCCCTCGGGTTCAACTACCAACTACTAGATCAGGCATGACGTAAGAAACAACGAGAGAGAGGAATGAGTTTGGGATGGTGACACTAGATCAGGCATGAGTGCATGACGTAAGAAACAATCAGAGTCGAATGAGTTTGGGATGGCGGAATTCAGGGCAAATGAGTAATTTCAACATGGTCGTTGACCGACTTTTCAGCCAGAATGGATTCGGTCTCTCCTTGCAAGAATTATTGGGGAAGGTCTCTAGAAAAAATTTTCTCTAATTCTGACTCCTCCTCTGTCACATGCTGCAATCTTCTTCTTCTTCAGTCATGGCGTCGAAGCTCACCTTCATTGATCATCTTCTTCCCTTTCCTTCAAGACCCACTATCAGTAGAACCCATCAAACATTCCCTCTATTCTCTAATCCACCCCTTATTTCTCCTCCTTTCCCCAGCTCACTGAAAACAACTGCACAAACTTCATCATATTCACCTGTATCTCGTTCAAATGCAGTTAGTCAACAAGTTACTCAGCCCTTGTCTTCCGAGCAAGATAACCAACAAAGGCCTTCTTCCTCAAAGCACGTTCTTGTTGTTGGGGGCACTGGTGGCGTTGGTAAATTCTGCTCCTCTTCAGTTTTCAGTTACAATCACACATCACACATGCTCAAATAGGTTATGCTCTGTCAAAGTTAGCTTTTTGTATGTTTAATCGTACTAGTTTTGTGTAATTGTTGCTTGTGGTTGACTGTTTGGTTCAAATTGAGGTCTTGGAGTTGGAACTAGGATAGAAGCTGGTGAAATTATCTGAAAAGAAACAGCTTCTATCAAAATCAAAGTGTTTCCCGAATTCCCCTAATTTAGAATGTGTCACAAACATCATTCATAATGGAAATGACTAACGAGTGTGATGTGAGCTAACGTTCTGTACAAGATAAATGTTCCTATCCTGTATACTCATTCGGTCATTCCCCTTTATTTTCAGGACAACTAGTAGTAGCATCACTGCTTAGTCGAAATATAAAGGCACGACTTCTTATCCGTGATCCTGAGAAAGCCAATACTCTTTTCGGCAAACATGATGAAGAAAAATTACAGGTTTTGGGCTTATCATCTCTAGTTCATGAATAACTTGATTATGTTGGCTTCTTGATATATGTATCTCCGACAAAGAATTAATACTGCTTCTTTAAAAACTTCAGGGTGTCCTTACTCTTAAAGCGTATTTCTGAACTTGCTAGGTGTGGAAATGTGACACTAGGAATCCTGAGGATCTAAAGGATCCTTCTATGTTTGAGGTCTGTGTATTATGTCTTTAGTTTTCTGTTGAATTATGTGAATACTTCACTAGAGCTTTTAGTATGAAGCGATGTTCATGTAATCATCTTATTAGTCAGGCTATGAATCGAGAAATTTGATGTTACAGGGTGTCACACATGTCATTTGCTGCACAGGGACGACAGCCTTCCCGTCAAAGAGATGGGAAGGAGATAATACTCCTGAAAAAGTAGGCAAGTCTTCTGTTCCATTCTGAGGGCTGAGGGTCAGATTACATTTTATTCTTCTGTTGGTCAGTGCTTAATGACATGACTCGTGAGTCGTGAGTGATGGCTCACATGAGATCTCAAGTCACAGAACACACTAACCTAAGTGGCTGGGAAGCTAATAATAGTGAGTAATGGCATCTCAGACAATGAGGAAATAACAAAATAGTTATAGGAATTTGAGGTGCACTACTTTTACTTGCTGGTATAGCTAATTACATATTTGAAATATAACTTTAGTCTAAGATTTATATAGTTTAGGTGAATTATCCAATGATGACTGAGGACTGATTGGCTTCCTGTTAACTAAGTCTCTAACTAAGGAGTCAATTTTCCTAGCGTTCAAATAGCATTTTGGATTTAGAAGTGGTAATTATCTTATTTGGGAAATGATGAGTAGTGCTGATCAATAGTTATGTGAAGCCAAACCGTAGGTGAAGACGATGTTGCATGTAGCTGGATATTTCTATAAACTTGGGTAGAGATGAACTCATGATTCCTTTATCAGAATAGTGTGTGGAATATCTATGGGGGAAGAATGTGTGCAGAGAAACTGAACTTATAAAACTTAAATCTTTGTGCTGGTTGCCTAGCACAAGAAACAAGGATTTTGAAGCTTGCTTCTTTACCAGAAAGGATTATGGACCTTAAGGTCCTTGCTAATAATGGCTTTACTAGGATATAAGTACACTGATCATCTGCCAATTGCCATACAATTTTCCTTTTTCCTAGTAAAGCGTCTGTTAGGACGTCTAGTTTTAATTTGCCAATGCCTTGATGTTTCACTTTTGCAGACTGGGAAGGTATTAGAAACTTTGTGTCAGCTCTACCATCGTCATTGAAAAGACTCGTCCTTGTTTCTTCGGTCGGAGTCACCAAGTCCAATGAGTTGCCCTGGAGGTGCGCGTATCTCATTCGCTATACATGGAACTGTTCCTTTTCAGTCAATGACCCACTAAATTGCATTGTATATGGAATACTCCATATGCTGCATCTTATATGTGTGTCTCACTGTTCGTGTATCAACTAAGAGATTATCATTTATTATCCCATTAAAGCATTTCATACTGATAAAGTGATAATTGATAGTTGATACGCATATATCACAAAGTACAGAACATACCTTCTTTTATCTTACGAATTAGTTTAAATTTATCTGAACATTTATTTTTCTTTTTTTGTCTATAACAGCATCATGAACCTTTTTGGTGTTCTCAAGTACAAGAAAATGGGAGAGGACTTTGTTCGTAATTCTGGCCTTCCGTTCACCATAATCAGGTGATGGCATCTAGTTATACTTGTACTCCCCCACTTGACATATTTCCATTCCAGATTGAAACTGCGTTTGCTTAGACTGTGTTCATCCTTGCAGGCCTGGTAGGTTAACTGATGGACCTTACACATCCTACGATCTTAACACTTTACTCCAGGCAACAGCAGGGGAGCGACGTGCAGTGCTCATAGGTCAAGGTAAGCAGTTTATCCTAACATACATCACCTTCGTATCAAATGCGTGCATGCAATCATTAGTTTGTTTTTCCTGAATATTACAGTGTAATGCCAATTTAACAAATCATTCGCAGGGGATACACTTGTTGGCGAGGTTAGTAGGATTGTAGTTGCGGAAGCTTGCATTCAAGTGTTAGACATTGATTTCACAGAAGGTCAAACATACGAAATCAACTCCGTCCAGGTGAATAATGAATCACTGTCTTTTTCTCCCCAGAGTACATTTTAATTACATTTACATGTCAAAAAAAGCAGGTTTATGCTCCGTTATTTTCAACTAAAATTCAGATCTATTCAGTTCAGATCAAGTTTGATTAGTTCAAATTTATACTTCACTTCAAGTCGGTTCGAGATTCTCAGATTCTCAGCTGAATCAAATAGAACCTTAGTGATTGATAAAGTTCATCTTGCATTCTTTACATCTCATGTGTTTTTCCTACATTGATTAGTTTGAACTTCACTATCTGTTCTAAAGAGATAATTCATTGATGTTGCATGTAGCTCAATTTTCTTTCATATTTTGTAATCAGGGTATAGGTTAAGGGGCTTCTCGAAACATATATCACTTCAACGTGCTGTACCTGACAATGAATTTCAAATAATGCAGGGCGAAGGACCAGGAAGTGACCCGGAAATGTGGAAGGAATTATTCAAGGTCGCCAAGAAATGACCATCATCCTGACCAAATTCTATCAGCTATACTTGGATGTGGTTTTCCAGAACATGAAATGTAAAGTTAATAGCAAATAGTTGTATATAGCAATGACAGTAAATGACAATCGATTTTCCTTCGAATAGAAACTGTTTCTCTTATTGTTCTCATTTTTATTTTCTGTTAACAAACAAAGTTATAGCGTTGCCATTGACTGTTACATGAGAAAACCTAGCTACATATACGTATACATACATGTGCTACAAGAAAGACAGGTGCGATAGAAGAGAGCGTGGAACTGGAAATGGCAATAGATCTACCTCGAAATGGTGTCACCGATGAATTCTCCTCTTTCATTCCATGGGCGACTTTCGAATGATTTCCCGATCATGCTGCGGTTCTTATTTACTGTTCCATCCTCACACTTGTACTCTGGAAAGTAATCAATGAATGTTTTGATTCCCATATCATCAATCCCATTGAAGAGAAAGTTCTTCATTATTTCCTGCAGCAATTCAGATTATTAACTAGGACATTCTTGTTTAAGTGCAGGAGGAAAAATGTGAAGAAACTAATTATTGGGACGACAATAAAGTGCGGCGATGACCAGCTATACCTTCGCAAGAGTTTCCCCAACTAATCTTCTAAGAAGTTGGTGACCTGGATCCTGATAACCAGAAACATTATCATTTTTGTAGTCCAAGAATCATAAACACCCCAAACTTGGAAATGTCAGGTTCAAAATTAGTCGGTTTAAGGGTTCACTAGCAGAAGTAAAGCAAACAATTGCATGTCTCAGGGTACGAAAATCTTAATTTGCGTCTCAGAACACTACAAGAATATCAGTTTCCATATCTGAATGACCAAAGCAAGTACAATAAACTTTCCGAAGATTGTTAACAGAGATATACGAGGTGTGATATTAATGACCATCACAAAGATATGGAGGGATATGACATAAGTTGTAACTAGAGAAAGACTAACCAGATGGCCAGAGTAAAATTGAGCTAAATGCTGTAGAAACAAAAGGATCACAGCTGCCTACCTTTTCTGTTCTCCAGGTGAGATACCTGTGCTGTGCTTCAAGATTGGACGTGATCTGACGAATATCAGTGTCCTCTGATGCCTTGTCCATCAGCTCAAGCCATGACTGACAAGGTAAAATACGAGTTTATTATGTGAAGGATTTTATCATATACTCCACTACATTGTAGAGTTGATCTAGATTGGTTAAGCGTCCAATAGATATAATACAACTAATGGAAACTGATGCATCTATAAGCATAAAAATGTTCGTCATTTTCTATAGCAAGATAAAAAGGGCTTGCCTAGACTTGTATATACCTTAAAATAATCCTTGAAAGCAGAATATAAAGCATGATACTTGTCCTGGTTTGGAGAGAACTTGGTCCATATGATAATTGGTGAGAAGAATTTCATAGACTCACTGGTAAGCTTTCCTCCCCAGGGCAAAAGCTGCATGAAATCTGTGTTAAATCACCACTCTCAGTTTAGATGACAGCATAACAATTAGCATATGAAAGCTTAGATCGTATAGTGTACTTATACAGAGTAAAATTTGCTCACCTCAGAATACTTGACTCCAAGGGGTATAAAACTTTTATAGTACTTCTGTTTGTAATCCTCTCGACTGATGACATCATACAACGGATTCAGGTCCCTGAAATTGGATAAGCCTATACCATTCAGAAACAACTATAGTTTGAGATTTCTTGAAAAGAAAAAGAAACTAGCACTACAATAACTGGCTTGAAAGTGCAGAAATTTGCTGCACGACTAGACATATAAGGTTTGGATAATTCAATATGTAAACACTCCGCACTCGCAATATATTGGTTTATATCCAGAGTAATTTACAAAGGTTCTGTGTTACCATTATGAATGGAAGAAAGCTCAAGTAATTAGGTGCTGCTTACAGTACAATTATATTCATGCTCGGAGTGGTGAAAAAGTTGGCACAGAATATTGGAAGATCGAACTCTGGTCTAGGAAACACTGCAAGATCCAAGACCTGCACATACACTTCATTTGAGTATTGCAATAAGAGAGAACTAATGCACTAAAAAAGGACTCGACTTTAGGTATTTCATCCATAAATGAAATTACGCAGTAGAGCATTGACATACATAACATGATACGCAAGTTAAATAGCATATTCATCTGTTCTGAAACATTAACTTCAGATACAATATACATCTGCTTTGAAGCATATGCCTTTATCAAAAAGATAGTACAATATATATGTGACTTCAATTTCCAGCAGTAAAGCCAGCATCTGCTTTGAAGTGATATAGAAACAAGTATCGGCATATAAAGGTACTAGGATGAACCTGCATTCCATCGCTCCCTTCAATAAACAAACTCCTGAAGAGCCTAATCTTAGGTGATTCGAAGGAGAGCATTCGAAGCTCCGCTTTCCCGTCATTGGATGCCAAACAATCATACTTCTCCTGAATGAAATTGAAGAAAGAAACTTCAACCACCACATTTAATTACATTTACAAGAAGTCTGAATCTGATAACATCATCACATAAACTCAATTTTCTATCAACATGGAAAAAAACTCTGTGTCTGGTAGAAACTGTTCCACATCACCTAAATTACATCCATGGACCACTTGGAATAAACTCAAACCCAGAAAACCACACTTGTATGAACAAAATTGAATTCCTGCACTAACCAACATCTTGAATAAATCTTCATCAATTATCACCAACTACCTTATACTCTCCGAGTTTCCGTCTCAACATTTGATCTCGAATTTGACCACAAATTACTCAAATTATAATCCAACATTTTTTTATATAGTACCCTATATAATTGACCTCACAGATTAAAATTACAGTATACTAATCACAATGGGGCCAAGGGAGTACTACTGTAGTACAAATCTAAAATCCTGTAGCAGTACAAATGTTAATGGACAAAAATAACTGAGTTGATAATCAAATATAAGCTCTGTTACTAACCTGCAAAGGAGAAGGAGACAAATGAGTGAACTTCTGGGTTTCTTCCAGAGCAAAGTCAACAAACTTTTTGTAAGAAACCACAGGCCCATTTTCTAGTGCTGCTGCCATCATACTAGTAACTCTAGAACAAAATCTTGGAGTTGTGTAGTTACAGAAACTGGGTTTTGCATTGTTTGAAGTGGATTGTGAGAAGAGATTGGGTGGAGTAAAATGGAAGCGACAAGAAGCAGCAGCCATTCTGGTAACTGGAGAAAGGTAAAACAGAGCTATTGCGTCTGTTGTTGATCTGGAAGGCGGTCCGGAGCTCGCTGTAGGAGGAATTGAAGGACGGATAGGAGGGGGAGTATGTTACTGTAGTTGACCACCAAAGACAACACTATCATGTCACTACAGCCAGAGTTCGATTTAGATTTAGTACTTAATCAAAAAGATTCTCTTGAATATTTTCAGATGTAAATTATTTCTAAATTATATATAATAAATAATTTTTTAAAAAATATTAAAATAATATAAATTTTGAACTATTTTAATATAAATTTTCTAACTTTATTTTACAGTATACTTTAAATGTATTTTATGATCGAAAAACGGTCAACAAAACTAAACGAAGAGCATTTGATTGGATGGAAATAGTACTTATTATTCTCTATCCACTTCTTCGGTGTAATTATCATTTTACATAGTTCGGTACGAAATTAACTTCGAACCAAAATATGTGGATTAGATTAAATTATGTGCCACTTGGCATTCATCTAATGGTGACATATGTTTAGGTCGGTTCGAAGCCGGCCTGAGAATAGAAAAGCTCTTGTTTCTTTTTGAGAAAGAAATCATTCTTACTCGAATTTTATATACGCAAAGTATTCTATTATGAAAATGACTTTTTCATATGTAGAAAATATTTGTTTAAAATAATTAAATACATATTTAATTACTAGCAATTAAACTAAAAAACAGGTGGTACTCTTGTGAAAAACAGTTTGCAACTATACATAGAAAATAATTGTGTAAACTGTCTTCACACGAGTTTATGAACACCTCGATACGGATATAGAACATTGTGGGGGTAATAAAAAAAACTATGTTTTCGTATGTTACATGAAAAAATTGATGTTTTTCCTAAGAATTTTGTAGTATATTTTTCTTACTGGATAATATAGTAAAATGCTACTCCATGCTACTCCCTCTGCCTGAGCACAAGTTATGAACTTAAATTTTGGGCAATAAAATAAGGTTACTTTTTATATTACAAGTGGAGGTATATTGTTGTATTATCCATTCGTGGTACCGTTTTCTAAAATAAATTTTATATGCAACGTTTTCGAATATCTCGGTTCCCCTCCCCCCCCCTTCCAACTTTCGAAAACTCAAGTATATGTAATTTCGTCCCCATAATTTCAGTTCTTGGGTCCGCCCTTGATTCTAACTACACTTAGTGACTAGTTTACTCGTTGTTTTACTTGCGTTTTTGTTCCCTTTGTCTTCCTCTTCTCATTATTTTAAGGTATTGTATAGTGGTAGGGACTAGGGAGTATATAATCATCATACACATCTTTTTTATTTTATTTTTTTTATAAAAAAAAACGGATCATTATTCTTTAGAAAAATCATTGAAGTTTTTTTATTAAACGACATATTATCAATTAAATGTATGCTTGTACTTTAGAGTATTAAAGAAAAACACCTTAAACCATTCATGTTTTAAATCGGACCACCAATGTGTTTTATTAGTACTTTATAACGTGAAAATAGACCCACCATCAACTAATTAATTGTAAAAAGTGAACCTCACCATCAATATTTGTGGAGATTTTAGCGATACAAATGAGTTTGAAATCGGCTCACCATGTTGATTTTGTGGGCCCAAACTTCTATTTGCCCAATGAAAGTGGCTAAGGCGTTAAGTCACTAAAATCACATAAAAGTGAAAGGGTGGTTGTTGCACACTAGCATGGAAAATCAATATGAAGACTAATTAAATCATTTAACAAGTTAAAGACGTTACAATGGAGGAAAAACTAGATGCAATCTGAACTTTGACATTCTCAAAGTGCAAGAATATGTTTGTGTCGTTGTGACTCCTCGTAGCACCATTTTGAATTCATCACATCTCTTGGCAAGTATAAAGAGACAAGTGGAAATTCATTTTCACGTATGCAAACATATATTCAAATAAATAAAAACAAATTAGTGTCTGAGCCCGGGTTCAAACCGGGGACCTCTAGTGTGTGAGACTAGTGTGATAACCGACTACACCACCCAGACAATATGGTATCACATCTCTTGGCAAGTTTAAAGAGACAAGTGGAAATTCATTTCCACATATTCAAAACATATATTCAAATAAATAAAAACAAATTAATGTCTGAGCCCGGGTTCGAACCGGGGACCTCTAGTGTGTGAGACTAGCGTGATAACCGACTACACCACCCAGACCATATGGTATACATTATAGTATTATACAATATATAGTTGGTATAAGTTGTTTGATTTTCTATGTGCCCCTTGCGTTTCGATAACAATAATTAACTGTTTCAAGTATTAACAATTTTGTGATTGTTTGGGGCTCAATTAGCTCATTTGAGTTCTCAACTCTATTAATTTGTGAATACTGTTGGAGGAGTTAAATTTGTGTTTGATTCCCTTATACTAATTTATATTTATAAGTTTTATGAAGAATTAACAGTAGAGTGTTTAAGAGCACATCATCGACCAGACACGACCTTTACTATTATCGTTGTCGGTCAATAATATCCATTTTAAATTCCTGACTTAATTGTCGGCCTAAACCTCCTAATTATTGGTCACTCCGTCTTTCTTGGAGTCAATCATACTATAAGATGGGGGAGGGGGTAAGGAATTTTATATGTTCTCAACACCTGGGAAACCACCTACGTTTTATTACATAATTATTTACAACAACCTGTTTACTGTGACCTTCACACCAACATCCCAAATATAAAAGCAAAAATATAATCACATACTATAAATTTGTGTGGTTCATGACTAGAGTGTTCACTCTTTCAATGAATGGATTAAAACAAATAAATTAATATGACAGTCTAAAAATATATAATATGACACGTTTCATAAAATGGAAGCATAAATCCCCAAGAGAAGGACAAATATAACAAATAAAACGAAACAATAAAAGAGAAGACAAGAAAAATAGAAAAGTAAACAAGCGGGGAAAAAAGGGCGCTACACCAATGATATTCTCTTGTACATAATACTTGATGTTTGATTTACTTCACTATAAACTATATTTACAAGCCTAGGGGAACCATGTAATATTGCTACTACTGCTCTAAATGTATCTCCGCTATAGAGACCTTGTCAATCAATTATGTGTATAGTGTTTTTGTTCGAGTTATCAACATGGTATACTAATACCGTAGTGGTATTTCCATTCCATGTACCCTCTCACTTCATATCTACATGCATTTTTTTTCCGGTAGCCATTTGTCATAGCTTGGTATGCATTCATTACTACATTTTGTTCACTCTTATTACGAAGTTAGCTTCAAGTTGATCGTTAGTTTAAGTTGTTCTCACTACCTTTGTAATTGGTTTTTAAAGCTTAATCATGTCTTACTCAGTATAGTATACTAAATTGTCTACTTGTTCCGATTAGGTTCCGAATGGGTTCTCACCCGCTCCATGATGAAATATTTTCCCAACCTACTAGTGTTTGGTTCCCCATGTATGAGCATTTGTTTGTCTACGCCATTTCCAACCATGCACATGAATCAAGAGTAGTGGTTGAGAATTAACGATCCTCGTCTGCATCATACACAATATTGTTTTGCTAAATAAGACTCACGGGGGACATCTTTAGGCGCATTGCTATTCTCCATCGATACAATATGCTTGAGCAAAGGCAGAATGACTTTGACAACAATCTTGTATAACCATGTGTTACATATGATGTCGAGATCGACTAATACTTTGACTGATAGGAAATAAATTGGTAGGATATATTCCATGTGCATTGTGAAATTCACCGTAATTTCATATTTGCAAATTAGTAGTACTACATTTGTATTACCAAAACCGTTTTGTAACATCAAGGTCCTAAATTAATTTTCGCTACCACTCACATACCATATCATTTGGAAAAGCTTATCGTTACAAAGGCGAGGTTATGTGGGATAATTTGTGTATGATATTATGTAAACCTCCTGCGAACAATCTTACACTCATAACCTTTAACTCTACTGATGTCGACACTCCTCATACACCCAGAAGAGCTAGTAGGCGTCATATCAATGTAATCCAGCGGCTCACTTTACTCATGCTTCAACCTGCATACCTCTGTATGCTTCGCACCATACCTATGTTCGACGTTCTCTGCTCCAAGTCCCAAAACATGATACTGGCTGATCAAGTATGTACCTATCCTTACCACACCGAGTTTGATCATCACATAACATGATCTCACAGTCACAGTGAGCTCGACCGGAGGTTGCCTCTTCTCCAATGAGCCTACTCATTCAACTATTAGCCAGCCCCGACTTGGTGGGCCTAATAAAGCAAACTACAGATTCGATGACTTGAAGGACGAGAGGGATTGCCTAGGTGTTGTGGGGAATACAAATACATATATTGGCCAACAACTACTTCCCCTTTACCGAACCAAATTTCACCATCGCGTCACAACATTTGATCCTTTTTAGTTGATAGATCATGTCGGTCCTCATGCTACTAATGCGACTGATGCTCCACATATCGATCACATGTCACATTTCCAATTCAACTTAGGTATGTTTACCCAATGACATTTCCTCGCCTATATGTTGTCATATGTAATATCCTATGTTAGGTTATATTTTCTATCTTCTTGTGGTGCCCTATTACGTTCCCTCAATAATAATGTTACAATTATGTCACCTTGAGATAAAATTCCAACCAACACAAAACACCTGTAATTTAACACATAAAATCGACTACCTATATACAAACATCAACAAATCCAGCACAAAAAACATCGAAACGTAGACAAAACTACAAAACAACATTAAGTGGTTTTTTAAAAAGCAGAAATTCAACAAAAACACAATCACATTACAAGAATAATTTTATCCAGAACTTCTAGATCATATTATCACCAGATGTTACTAGCAAATCTATTTCACATCGACCACAACCGACACAACTTTAACATAAAAATTCTACATAATTGTGAAAGTCAACGAAATCACCAACCTGAGCGATTGCAGGTGCTCCGACGAAAACCTCCACCAAACTTGCTCCATACGAGCGATTTGTTCATCAGATCTGAAAAGTAAGTAAAAACACTACCAACAAGGATCATAAATTATCATGACCGCTTCAATTGAACATATTACATCATGATATATAATTTGGGAGGAAAATGGTTAATAATAGAAGAACTGGGGTTTTTTACATGATGATTGGTAAAAGAGATCCGTACACTATTAACATATGGGAAGAGAAATTCGAAAAATGTAAATCATGCAAGTCCGTGAAAGCTTCTGGAAGTTCATTTAGTTCACATAAAATGTTGATGTATTCCACCCCCCTCCCTCTACAAACTGTACGTTCGACCCAGTTCAACCTACCCGTGAAAAAGTCTAAAATGGCTAGTAAGAGTGGTGGTGAATTGCAATAAGAATATTTATACATAAATTATGTTTTGACGGTTCAATAGAATACTTTGTGCCTATAATTATACATAAAATTTAGTGTAGACTATCTAATAAAAGACGTAGTCTTTACAAAACACACTAGACGTGCTACAACAATTTGTATGATAAATAAAGTAGTATAATGACAAAACAAAAATAATAAAAAATACGAATAATACAGATAAACTGACTTCAAAATTCGAACCTTGCAACTATTGCCTATATAGTATAATGACAAAAACAAAAAATAATAAAAAATACGAATAATACAGATAAACTGACTTTAAAATTAGAACCTTACAACCATTGCCTAACTGACACGTCTACATATCAGATTGAAATTAATTCGCTAAAATAAAAATATACAATTAAATTAAATTTAACACTTAGAAGAACTTATTATTTATTAAATTAACTTTTATATTTCGACCGTCTAGTAGTATTAAGTAAAAAGTTTTGTAATTGTACCCAAAGACTGAATTTACTCTAGGTCACAACATCTCCAGAATATAAATCCAGAGATTATCACCCTAGCAACGAAAAATAACCTCACAAACAATCCAATTGCCCTTGTCTCGTCTCGTCTCTCTGGAAGAAAAGAAAGACACACACATACACAAAATACAACCTCTTCCCCTTTGCAACAAACCTCCCTCCCTCCTCATCCAACAATCACATACAGGTAGGTAAAATTTAAATCCGCAGATTTTCGATCGAATTCGATTTCCCGATTCGTTTCATCTTCCAATCCAGCAGCATCTGTTTTCCCCATCCCACCCACAGCCACACCCAACCCAACGCGCGCTGTTTCCTTCTGTAACGAACCATTTCACTCCTCTTTCCTAAACGGTATCGTTTTTGAAAACCCGTATTTTCCCGCCGTCGGGTTTATCCTCCCCAGCCGTGCCAATCTATCGCCGTTGTGCGGGCTGTTGTTGCGGATTTCCGATTATACCCTTGACGATTTTTTTACGTTTTTTGTGTGTGTGTAGAGGTCAGTTTTTGTGTGTTTTGATACAATCTGGCAATCAGCTCGGGTTCTGATTGCTGAATTGAGTGTTTCAATTCGGTTAGGGTTTTGTTTGGATTTGGATTTTGGGGGTTTGGGTTGATGGCTTCTGTTTACGTTGCAAACGATTGCTGAGTAACCGATCCATATATTTTTAGTTTGAATTTTGTCAACGTTTACACGTTAGCTCAAACAGTTACGTGATGACGAACTTAGTTAATATAGCGGTTTAAGCTCAAATGGTCATCTGGATCACTGGATGATGCAGCTTTTTTTTGTTTTTTGACAGAGCTTCTCGGAGGAGTGTCGAAGAATATAGCTCAGCTCAGTGGTGGTATTCCGTGTTGGGGCACTGCACACGCCCATGCAAGCAGTAGGGCATGGATTATAGGAACTTTTCATCGCACAACGAAAATCATCCGCATTTACAGCAGCTGAATTTTAACTCAAGTAGAGTTGGTGAGGACATAGACACTGGTAATGGCGAGAGAGCAGAGCGGACACCGGTCCAGGACGTCGGAGCGGATGATAATAGTTACAGACATGTAGGAAATATGGAACCTCAAACAAGGGAAGCAGCTGCTGGTGAGAAATGGGGTTCGAGTTTCTGGAAGGATTGCCAGCCCACTACGTCCCGTGGAGCGTCAGAGTCCGGAGAGGAGAGTAAGAGTGGATCAGAGTATAAAGGCTCGGAAGGGGAAGCCGAAGAAGAATCTGATGGAGCAGAGGATGTGATGGAATATGAGGGTGATGACACTAGGCATAAAAGGGCGTCAATTAAAGGGCATCAAGCAGCTGTTCCTGCTGATGAAATGTTATCTGATGAGTATTATGAACAGGATGGTGATGATCACAGTGACTCGCTGAATCATCGTAGAGCAGTGAACAACTCAAGTAGGTTTGGTTCAAAGCCACCTCCTCGTTCTACTGCTCCTGGCGGTAACTTTAGGAAACCAAAGGGGCTGAAAGTTAACCAATATGATGATGAAGATGGCGATTATGAAGAAGATGATGATGTAGATGGTAATTGCTGTTTATTAACTTTATAATCCTTCTTATTTCGTCAATTACGCATAATGAGTTTATCGGCAATGGACTAGCCTCTGTTTGAAAATATGGTCAGTATCAAAATTTGCTGTTATGTTACTTGCAGAAGACGATCCGGATGATGCTGACTTCGAACCTGATTACGGTGCAACCACAAGCGGGCGCAGGGAAATCAAGGTTGTGAATAATTATCTAATGATATAGTCATTGAATATTTTTGAATCAAGGTTGTCGATTCTTCACTAACGTAGTCTTCAATAGAATTTGTCGCTGTAGATCTTTGGCTTGGTTGGCTAAAGTTAGTTAGATGCTTCTCTTTCTCCGACCTTCCTTGGATTCTTGAGAATAGAAGAAATTTTATTGTAAATGATTTTTTTCATTTATTTTTATGTTGCACTCAGCTGCACATGGTCTGAGGAGGAATACTCTTCTTATTTTCATACATGCATGATGAAATAAATTGAAGTGGTCTTCTATCCATATGCAGGACAAAGACGATGATTGGGGTGGTGGAGAATCTGACGACGATAATGTTGATGAGGATGATTTGGATGTATCTGATGATGACGAACTCTATCCGAAAAGAGGCAGGGCCAAGCAATTAGTTAAAGGTGGCCGTAGTGTAAAGTTCAAAAGGGAAGTTAAGTTACCTGCTCCAACAAGTCGGCGAAAGACAGGTAGAACTTTTGAGGAATATGAAGAAGAATCGTTGGATGAAGACTCTGAAAACGGTAGTTTTGATGATTTTCGAAGTACGAGAGGGAAAGCTGGACCTCATCGTAGAAAGAGTGGAGGTCGCTCTGCTCCTGTTAATGTTTCAGGGAGGAGCAGTGAACCTCGGACATCAACTCGTTCAACAAGGAAGGTGTCATACGTCGAAAGTGATGACAGCGAGGATGCTGATGAAGCCATAAAAAAGAATCAAAAGGTGTGTTTATGCTATTATGTGTTTGGATATGGAATGTATCGTTGATAGAACCATTGTAATATAACGCTTTCCTTTCCCAAGATATTTGCTTACAATTGAATTGTCAGTTAAACAAACCATTCGTAGCAGTTGGTGTCCTACTAATCTATCTGATTTGTCTAAATATGCCTTTGTGGATATTTCTCTCTCTATAATTTCTAACTGCACGTTTATAGTATTTATAATGGCACCGGTTTTAATTAATTAAACATATTAAAGAGATGTTGAGTTGTTTTCTACTGCTTTGTTAAGGATGAAATGCTAGAAGAAGATGGTGATGCAATTGAGAAGGTATTATGGCATCAACCAAAGGGATTGGCTGAAGAAGCTCAAAGGAATAATAAATCAACTGCACCTGTGCTGTTGAGCTGTTTGTACGAATCAAAAATAGATTGGAATGAGATGGAGTTTCTGATAAAATGGAAAGGACAGTCCCATTTGCACTGTCAATGGAAACCATATTCTGAATTGCAGAATGTAAGTAATTCATAGTAATTATTTTACTCGATCTTAATTTTGAGCTTATACAGGCTGAACAACACAAATATTATGCTTAAACACATATTTCTGCCTGTGGCTTAAGAAGATGCATTGTTGTGTTTTTTCAGCTCAGTGGTTTTAAGAAGGTTGTAAATTACACGAAGAAAGTAATGGAAGATGTGAAATACCGCAGGACAGTATCTCGTGAGGAGGTATAGATGATATCCTCTCATTGCCAAGATCAGTTACAATTTTTGTGTGTTGATATTAGGAACGAGAACATACCTTTGTGAACAAAGAGTTTGTGTCTTTGCATAACTGCATGTTCATTTCTTAATATTCATTGCATTTTAAGGTAATAATGTTCATCATATCAACACAGACGAGCGCTTTGAAATTCATTCTGCTTGTGGTGTTGGGGAAAAAAAAAGAAGTAAGAACACATGGGTTCGATCTCCAGTGTAATGGCTTTTAGTTTTATTAGGCTTATTGATCATTAGCTGCACATTGTTATAACCACCTTTGTGTATTTGTTTTGTTCTTTGATAAAAGGAAGCACACAGACCCTCCGACTCAGATGTTTGCATGGGTTGTTTAAGTGAGTATGTACAGCATGGGTGAAAGTTATTAGTGGGGGGGGGGGCAATTGCTTAAATGATGCCAAATAAAGAAAGGCTTACACATTAATCTGCGACAGGTGGAGCATTTGGTTATCAAATTTAGCCTTTGATGTTTTTCATAAAATTTCGACTACATGTGTACACAAAGCTAGTGTTGTTTGACATTATCATTTTGTTACGGCATCTGAGTTTTTGTGGTGTTGATATCTCAACACTGTAAATAGTTGATGCATATGGGCTTCATTTGATAGACATTATAAGGCATGATGTAGTGAACTTTCCATGCCCAAGCTTAAGTTATATAGTTTTTTCTCTACTTCTTTTGTTGACTTTCCAAGAAGTTATCCTTGGTTGTTTTTATTTCATCTTCCACCCATGTCGTCAAGTTTCATGTTCTCCCCAAGTGAAAGAAATGACTTGCTCTGCTCTGTCCTGTCCAATTGCCTTGGATTATTATTAAACTTTCAATTGTTTTGTGTGCTAGATTGAGGTAAATGATGTAAGCAAAGAGATGGACTTGGACATCATCAAACAAAACAGTCAGGTTTGTTTCTTCTGCATCAGTGCTTCATGTATTACATGGTTTACTTTACCTTCTGCCACTGTTAATTGTTTTGTGAATTCAGGTGGAGAGAGTGATTGCTGATCGACTGACCAAAGATGGTTTGGGTGATGTGGTGCCTGAATATTTGGTGAAGTGGAAGGGACTATCTTATGCCGAAGCTACTTGGTAATTGAAAATCTGCTTTAGCTGTTTGCCTTATTGTTGAACTATGTTTTATTTTGCATTTGTTTCCTTTTCCCGGTATGTACTTCTACAACATTTTTTTTGGCACACTTTCTGTGCCGGCATCAATACCAATTTCGCAACCATAAAGGTTATTTATCTGTTTTGTCATATTTCTAGGGAGAAGGATGTGGACATTTCATTTGCCCAAGATGCTATTGATGAGTACAAGGTATGTTTTCTCATCACCCGTACTTTAGCTTGG
The DNA here is from genome assembly GCA_036897195.1 of Plantago coronopus. Taxonomy (NCBI): domain Eukaryota; kingdom Viridiplantae; phylum Streptophyta; class Magnoliopsida; order Lamiales; family Plantaginaceae; genus Plantago; species Plantago coronopus. The sequence goes on from JAYMSL010000170.1 coordinate 17,476, forward strand.
TGGTTTCTCATGATTCTCTTGAGATTAGTGTGTTGTAGTTGTCATGTTATTCTGAAGTCCTATAGACTTGCCTGTTAATCTTGATTTTAATCCTCCTGAAGACTGCAACTTTTCGATTCTTGGTGCAGCCTGTTTGAAAGTTTTATTGAGCTTTTGGCCTGGAACCTTGGTTACAATTTTTTTTAGTTGGATATGTTACATTTTTTGGTGAATATATAAGTTAATGCTGTGATGTCGTTATGTTAGTTTCGTTGGATCAGTGTATTTTTGTTGAGAAATCAGAAATGGCCTTTATCTACAAAACATAATACTTGCTGGTGTATCATATTTGAAAGTTATTGGCAGCATTGTTTCTTCTGTAGACAGACTTGCTCTGAAGTTAATTGACGGATGAAAGAGTACTATAACTTGTGTATCATTTATGTAGCATTTGCTAGGTGTAGGCACTATGTGATTTCCTGTACCTAACCATCTGTGATCTATGTTTAAAGTATAACTGTGTGCTTAGCCCCAAATGAGGGAGATCTTCAGTATAAGCAAGTCAATTCATCATCACTGTACGTTTTGGTCTTTAGTATTCCAGTTGGTTGCTGAACCAAAATAATTGAACTTCGCGGTACGTTTGAGAAATGTTCACAAATTAACTTGGTGTATTTGAATTGAAGTATTTAAACTCACACTGAAAGAATAAAAAGAATACTGGGGGAGAAATTCTGGTAATTGCTACTTAGTTGTGGGCTGATGTCATATAATTTGGTTCCGTACTACCATTTTTTTTACTCGTTCATGTCCCGTATACTTTGAAATCTTACAGCCAGTTCGTGTTAGATTTGCCGTCTTATGTAGAAAATATGACCTTGCAGGTTAGAGAGGGTGCGATAATGGTGCAAGGAAAGACTGTCGATATGCAGCGCAAGAAAAGCAAAGGTGTTTACTATACCACACTTATGGCATTGCTGCTAGGGTAGATGTGTATGATTTCAAAGGGTACCAAGCTCGATTTTTTTTTGCAGCATATTTTCTCTTACAGAATTAGTTTCACAGATTCCTTTCCAACACCACCGCTATGTTGTTGCCTCTATCATACCACTTCAATCAAATTTGAATTTTCTCTAATTTCTTGCTCGTAAGAGAGTTCTTGTTCTCTGCTCCGCCTCCTTCCGTAGCACCGTGGATGTACCACCCCCAATCTGAATTCTGTTACACCCCTTTGTTCAGTTTATTTGTGCTTACTAGTTTTTCTTTTCCTGAAAGATTGATCAACAACTGAGAACTGAGAAGGTGGAATTGTTTTCGACTGAAGATAGTAGAATCCTTTGCTTAACTAGATCCTTAAATTAAGTGTTCTTTTCTTTTTATATATGCTATTTTCCTGTGAAGAGGTCGATTATGTCCAATGATCCAATCACATTCAATTTGTGGTTGGGGGCAATGTTTTTGGGACCTATAATGTTTATTTTTATTTTTATGGATGCGTTTGAGAGTTATAACTAACAATAATTTAGACCTTATAGCCATTTTCCCTTGTAAATTCTTGAAGTATGATACTACATTTAGTTCAAATATCTTCTACATTTTCCCTCATATCATTTGAGGTTTTTGTGTTTGGTAGTAGGTTTAGGTGTATTTAGTGATAGCTTTGTAATAATTTGCCGTTTCATTATTATTTTTTTAGTTCAAATATCTTCAATGGTTCTTATTCTCTTGATTCTTTTATATATGCTTTATTATTATTATTATTATTATTATTATTATTATTATTATTATTATTATTATTATTTTATTATTATTATAATAATAGTATTTATAATAATAATAGTATTTATAATAATAATAATACTACTACTAATTGTAATAATTTATAAATCATACCATGCTTTCTGAATAAGAGGGTGCTTATTTTGCACAGAAAGTCTCAGGAAACTTGATGAGCAGCCTGAGTGGTTGAAAGGGGGGAACCTTCGGGATTATCAGCTTGAAGGTCTTAACTTTCTAGTTAACAGGTTCGGACTTGGTTCCGGTTTTGTCTCTTTGCTGCAGTTTTTTCAGCATTGATAATTAGTTTCTACATGCAAGATTGTGACCAGTGACTTTTTGCAGAACAGCTGGAGAAATGACACAAATGTTATATTAGCTGATGAAATGGGTCTTGGTAAAACTGTTCAGTCTGTTTCAATGCTTGGGTTTTTGCAGGTATTTTAGTGTCATGTTGTTGTTCAACTGTGTTGATTTTCCTAATTCTTGATACTCACCTGTTAAATATTTGACAGAACGCCCAACAAATTCAAGGACCATTTCTTGTGGTTGTTCCACTATCTACTTTGTCAAATTGGGCAAAAGAATTTAGAAAGTGGTTGCCAGATATGAATGTTGTTATATATGTTGGAACTCGTGCTAGCCGTGAGGTAGATACTATTCCTTCGTGCTTGGATATATTTCTCTTGGTGGATTTGAGCACCTAAATTTGAATGTTGTGTTTCTGTGGTTTACTGTGGATTTTAATCTGTCACGATTAATTATGTGCTGCAATTGGTTAGTGGCCTTCTGTGCTTTGTGAACCTTGTTTACTGCACAGCATGATCATGATTCCCTTTTTTGTATGATAATTTTTATGTACATGTTATCAAGAAAAATCTGAGGAAATAAGATATGTATTTTTTTATGGCTAAGGCTTCTCTCAGGTCGCGTTCAAACTAATAGGAGATTCTCCAGAAGAATGTTAATTGTAATCATGACTTTAACATGTTTGCTGGTTGTAATAATGAACTACACCTGAATTGATTAGCTTTTGCGCTGATGTTACTTTTTTCCTAGATTATGGTTGCTATTTGAATTATTAGTGCTAGTATTCCTTGTTTTGTGGCAAATCAGCAATCTTTGTTCTTTTCCACTTCTTGGGATACTTCACACAGGTGATGTTTGTTAGCTTTTATATGTTGAATTTGGCTAGTAAAGACGCTACAGATATCCTTGAGTCGTCATATGCTTAAAACCACCTTATTCATTAAACAATTAGTGCTGGGCCTTGGGATGGTAGATAGTGCGAAATGAAATGGGATGTTTCAGTCGGTTTTCTTAATTAGATATAGTCGATGTGTACTATTTTCCATCGTTGACTTTTTAAGTATTCTTATATTTTCAGCTGGTTTTAATGGTGCGATAGCATTCTTCCTCGGTTCTTAAAAGCCATCCCGTTTGATGTAAAAAGCTTAAAAATCAGATGCCATGTGTGGGTTACGAAAATGATGATCCCAGGTAGATGCTGGGAGAGGTGAGGTAGAGAAAACAATATAGGAACTACAACGTGTGCTCCTTAATACTGATGAATACACTTAAGTTCGATATGAGGTTACGGGTTGTTGTGCAACTTCTGAATCAAGATAGCCGATCTCTTTTTCCTCTTTCATGTTCATGGCTGTAGATAACCTACAAGTCAATCATTTATATGTAGCAAATGTTTCGCTAGATGCTTATTTCAGTGGAATACGTATGCATGTCTGTTCCATGTGCGTGTATGGTGGTTCTTTTGGCTAAACTTTTAGTATTGGATATATTTTTTTTTGAATCGGCAAATCACAAACTATCAAGTAAATATCAATATACACCTAAACCTGTGCATCGCAAGGCTCGAACCGCAAACCTCCTACTTGCAACTCCTTTCCAGTACCGCTGGACCACGTTATGACTCCTTAGTATTGGATAATTATTCATTCCTTTGAATATTTAGGATGAAAATAGTCTTATGGATATTGATCTTTTCGTTTTAAGTGGGTCTGTTCTCAAGGTTCAGCCAATCTATATCTCTTCTGCATTTTCTTCATTTTCACATGTCCATTTAATTGCAGGTCTGTCAGCAGTATGAGTTTTTCAATGACACAAAACCAGGCAGGAATATAAAGTTTGAAGCCCTTCTAACTACATACGAGGTCTTATTGAAGGATAAAGCTGTCCTCTCAAAAATAAAGTGGAACTATCTCATGGTTGATGAAGCACATAGGTTGAAAAATAGTGAGGCGTCTCTGTATATCTCATTATTGGTATGATGTTCTTTCCTGTTGAATCCACCTTTTTCTTTGGCTGCCTAGTTGCTGAAATAGTCGCTTGTTGACTTGTTCTTACAGGAGTTTAGCACAAAGAATAAGTTGCTGATCACTGGTACCCCGCTGCAAAACAGTGTCGAAGAGCTATGGTATTTTAAATTTGTTGTAATGAATCATATGTTGTTTGGTTTATGCTAGTATGCATGTTTTTCAGTAGGCAATAAAACCTTGATATCTGACTAAATGCTCAGAAAATGATTTACTTTTTAGCTAACCATTATCTCTCAGTTATAGTGATATCTTCGAAGAAAGTTTTGAAACTTGAGTGGATGTTTATTTTCAAAGTTTTGGTTGGTTCAAGTCTTGTTGACTTCGTTATTCTGACAAACTTTGGTGTATTTATTCTGGTTATTTACTGTTGTTAAATTCTTACATTGCTCCCGCATTACAGGGCGTTGCTTCATTTTCTTGATCCTGACAAGTTTAGGAGCAAGGATGATTTTGTACAGAGGTACAAGAATCTTAGTTCATTTAATGAAATGGAGGTAACTTTTTCGTGCATATAAATTTTCATTTGAATCTCAGCACTTCTTTTTGACGATACTAATGCAATGAAACATGTTTTTTTTCAATTCTCTCCAGCTTGCCAATTTGCACACGGAGTTGAGACCCCACATTCTAAGAAGAGTTATAAAAGATGTGGAGAAATCTTTGCCGCCAAAGATTGAGCGTATTCTCAGGGTTGAAATGTCACCTCTGCAGAAACAGTAATTGCTTTAATTTTAGTTTCATATTGCTCATAATTGCTTATTTTGCTTATTTAATTTTCAAACAATTTGTCAGGTATTACAAGTGGATTTTGGAACGCAACTTTCAAGATTTAAATAAAGGGGTCCGTGGCAATCAGGTCAGTTTCGTCGGATAATTTTAAAACAGTTGGTGGAGTGTAACACCAAAGGTTTATGTTGCTGCAAATGCAATGCTGCTATTATTTTGTTATCATATCATGATTCATCATTCTATATCTGCAATATGTTTGGTGCTTTGCTAATAGTTGCAGACTTTTCTATCTGACGAGTTCATCGGCTTTCAGTTTGTACATCGTGATCTGTGATTCATTATCGAATTTGATTGTATGTGTATATAGATTAAAGCTCATCACAACTCTGGCATGTCCCTTGCAGTTTTCGGTGCTATGTTCTTGCATTATGTTTTAATAACCTTTAGAACACAGCAAACACAATTTTGTATTTTTGAAACCGAATTGTGATTCATCCTTCTCGTACTGCAACTCTTTTGGAGCTTTGCACACTTTCCTATATGTAATTCATCCAATAATTGCACACTTTTCTATATGACGATTTGACTGGCCTTCAGTTTAATACTCCATGATCTGTGATCTTTTATCGAATTTGATTGTATGTATATATATCAAGGCTCATTACAAGTCTGGCACGTCCCTTACAGTTTGCAGTGCTATGTTCTTGCTTAGTCTGAAGTTTCATTTACCTGCAGAACATAGAACTTCTCACTATGAGTATGCTATAACTTATGCAGGTCTCCCTTTTGAATATTGTGGTGGAGTTGAAGAAGTGCTGCAATCATCCATTTTTATTTGAAAGTGCAGACCATGGTTACGGTGGAGATATTAATATCTTGGGTAGCACCAAGCTAGAGCGAGTAATCCTAAGTAGCGGGAAGCTGGTCATACTTGATAAGCTGCTTAATAGATTGCATGAGACGAAACACCGGGTGCTGATATTTTCTCAGGTTTGTGAAATTTTGTCACTCATGCTTTGTATTTTTCTGTTAAGGAGGATTTACTGCCTCCCTTTGTTTAGGAACTTGTGAAAGAGATGTACTGGTGTTCTCAAGCTTGTCTGAGCTTCAAAAATTTGGATAGACCTATTGTTGCAAGCTCTGTAAACTGTAGCTTAGAAATTGCTACTACACCTGGTAGAAGCGAGTTTCGGCCTGTAATATGGTTGTTGTGCCTAACCAGATTGTGTATGAAAGTTGTTAAGGCCATTCATGTGCGTGTAAGGGCATGATATTATTCACATGAAAACTATTTGCTCTTGCTTATTCATGATCCCAAAAGATTGTGATGTTTGGCAACATTCTACGATAAGTTTTCCACATCTCACTGAAGGTGCCTTTATTTGCACGGATAAAAGTTATCATGCATCATGGTTGGTCAAGGGCTTCTCAAAATAATGGGGCCGTTACATTCCTGCTAAACCGTGCACTGACACATTTAGTCACATCTTTCATTTGCTTTGTCAGTAAAACAATTATTATTATCTGAACTAGCTATGGAGCCAAAGCAAGACCATGCGATATTTGGTTGGTTATGATTTATTGTTAGTAACTGGGCTTACATGGGTTTGAACCTTATTTATTATCTAATTGTAAGTTCTTCCAGTGAACTTCGAGCAATAACCTAAAGAATCCTGGTATGCTAGAGTGTCTCTGTTTGTGTTATTACTCCCCACCTTGTAATTGCATTAAGATTTTCCAGCGAAGTACCCGGGAATTGATTTGTTCGTAGTATTGTTGGATCTTTCTTTACCTTTGCCAATATCTTCACCTTTTTCCTTTATACTTTTGTTAGGTAACAGATAGTTTTAGATTGAAGTATTCGACATGTACAACTTTCTCCTTACAATCTGAAATCCATATGTGGCCAAGCATTTTATTACCTACTTACTTTCCTGCCCTTGCTTTTTCAATACCCTAGATTCTTTGTTGTTATTCTGTGAATAAAAATCAATCACATATAAAGGGACTCTAGATTGCCCTATAATGATTAATCTTCTTCATTTCTAGGTTAAGATGTTGGATTTGTTGGTAGTCTTGTTGGATCGTACATTTTTCTGGCATATTTTTTATTGTAATTTAGAAGAATATACCGATTGATCTTCTTGGTTCCAGATGGTCAAGATGTTGGATTTATTGGCGGAATATCTGTCCCTCAAGGGGTTCCAGTTCCAGAGACTTGATGGCAGTACCAAGGCTGAGTTGCGTCATCAGGCTATGGAGCATTTCAATGCTCCTGGTAGTGATGATTTCTGTTTTCTTTTGTCCACTCGTGCCGGTGGCTTGGGCATTAATCTTGCTACTGCAGACACAGTTATCATATTTGATTCAGATTGGAATCCGCAAAATGATTTGCAGGTTTGCACCTGGTGTTTATGTTCCAGCTGTTCTCTATAATATTTGTTTCTGTATACTCTCTTATCTTCTGTTTTCTGGTTAAGGCAATGAGTCGAGCTCACAGAATTGGGCAACAGGAGGTTGTCAACATCTATCGATTTGTTACAAGCAAGAGTGTGGAGGAAGACATCTTAGAGCGTGCTAAGAAAAAGATGGTAAGCTATAGCAGAACCTTGTAGATTAATCCAATAACACATAGGTCCACTATAAGCTGCTTGTGGAATTTAAACTGGCGGAATGATTTTAATAGTTGTTTATGCTTTTCATTCTATGTTCTAACTTCATGTTGTTTCTTTGAAGGTTCTTGATCATTTAGTTATTCAGAAACTGAATGCTGAGGGAAGGCTGGAGAAAAAGGAAACTAAAAAGGGTAGTACATTTGACAAAGTAAGTTTATATCGGCATAATGTTAGATGCATGTTTAATCATTATGCCCTTGCTATTTATGTTTTAGAACTTTCCCTAACTTTGTGAAATTATGGCAAATTATATACGATTTATCAATATGTGGTTTGGGTATATTGAAATTGAAAGGACCAGATTTTGCTCCTTAAATTTTGGAACACACACAAACCAATAAAATTATTCTTTTTCCTTGTGTGTCTATGGTTAGACACACACTATGTTGTACGTTAATCAAAAGGTGTAGCTTGATCTTATTAGCTGATGAACCGTTTTATTTTGAGCTATCAACACTAACAGTATTATCTAGTCAATATGAAATAGCATGTTTGTTGTTTCTATGTTTATGTCTATTACACTGTCTTGTAGAATGAGCTTTCAGCAATTTTGAGATTTGGGGCAGAGGAGCTATTTAAAGAAGACAAAAACGAAGAGGAAAGCAAGAAAAGACTTCTCAGTATGGATATTGATGAGATTCTTGAGAGGGCAGAGAAGGTTGAAAGTAAGATAAATGAAGGGGAGCAAGGAAGCGAGTTGTTAAGTGCTTTTAAGGTGATAACATTATTGAGTGCTTCTGGTTGCATATCTTTTTTCATCTTTAGTTACTCGCTGTTGAAGCCAGTTTTGTTGTTTCTATCTTCTACAGGTAGCAAACTTCTGCAATGCTGAAGATGATGGCTCATTTTGGAGCCGGATGATAAAGCCGGAGGCTATTACACAAGCTGACGTATGTTAACTGACCATTGTTTATGCAAAGTGTATATTACACTTGAGCTAGTGGTAATTCTTTTTTTTGGTTTTAATTGATGCTTTTAGGATGCTTTAGCTCCACGAGCGGCAAGAAATAGAAAGAGTTACGCAGAGATCATACCACCTGAAACTGAAAGGATTAGTAAAAGGAAAAAGAAAGGAGTTGAGTCTCAGGATAAATTGCCAAAGCGTCGAAAGGTGGATTTTGGGTACTCTGCTCCTGTACTTGAGGGTGCTACCGCTCAAGCAAGAGGTTGGTCCTATGGAAACTTGCCCAAGAGAGATGCAACACGTTTTTCTCGTGCGGTAAGATTACCTCATCCTGTATAGCATTTGCAAGCATAGGAGAATTAGACAAGCTTAAAAGAGCAGGATTTGGATTTTTTATGTTGTCTTTTTCTTCGCCATCCTGATGTCTGCTCCTCTTTCCGTGAGAGTTAAAAGTAACTATTCTTTGCTGTTGTGTTTTGATAATTAAAGCAAATTTATGTATTTCAAGGCTCAGTGACTTGTGTAATCGTCGATAAAAAATAAATCCTATCGTGCAAAAGGCATGAATAATTTAAATTGCCCAGTAAGCGCTTACATCAATGAGTTGTCCCTTGTTTCCCTGCCCAAGTTGTTCTTTCACATCCCAGCACATGGCAGTCATTACTTGATGTCTTCTTGTTTCACCAAGAAGTGCACATGCAAAATATTCTTTCGGACACGAGGTTCATTTGCAAATTCATTCGTTTTACCACAGCCATTTAATTTGGGCTGGGTATAGCATGAGAACGCGGAAATACAGCTGAACTACAGAACATGACTTTTATATAAACAAACAAATCTTAAGCAAATTTCAACACTTTACTTTCGTCTTATATCTACTTGTTTCATTTTTCTTTTATTTATGTCTTTTTTTTTTGTTTGTATAATATTCACATATATCTTACTGTTTTTAAATTTGATTAGGTCAAGAAGTTTGGGATTGATAGCCAGATAAGCTTGATAGCTGCTGAAGTGGGTGGAACTGTTGAGGCTGCTCCGACTGAAGCACAAATTGAGCTTTATGATATCTTGATTGATGGCTGCAAAGAAGCAGTTGAAGTGCAGATTATTGACCCAAAGGTTTGTGCATAAATTAGTTTATTGCTGGGAAGTTAGAGGTTAGCAAATACTGCAGCTGTGATATCTGTATTCCTTTTTTTAGGGCCCTCTTTTGGATTTTTTTGGCGTCCTCGTTAAGGCAGATGAAGTGTTGAGCCGTGTTGAGGAAATCCAGTATCTTGCCAAGCGGATTAACCGTTATGAAGACCCTTTCGCCCAATTCAGAGCACTTGCCTTCCTCAAACCTGCCACATGGTCTAAAGGCTGTGGCTGGAACCAGAGTAAGTATATTTGGTGATTGTGGTTTTATGTATTTTTCATACAGTACTAGCTGTTATGTGTTTCTGGTCATTTTTCATTTTAGCAATTTTCCTGTGGGAAGGTCAGTTTGATTATTTGCTGAGAGAATCTGTTGCTTTTAATATTAGTATGCTGCTTGACTTTTTCCTCTTGGTACCATCAGAGGATGATGCAAGGTTGCTGCTTGGGATTTATTACCATGGATTTGGCAATTGGGAAAAGATAAGATTGGATGAAAATCTTGGTCTCTCTAAAAAGATTGCACCGGTGGAACTTCAGCATCATGAGACTTTCTTACCCCGTGCTCCTCAACTGAAAGAACGAGCTTCACAGCTTCTTGAAATGGTATGCTAAAGTATAATCTTTAGTTAGAAATTTTGCTCAGGGACCCGTTACGTTGAATATGTTCTCCATTGGTCAAACCATGTCAAATTTGTTTGTCAGCGTTCTTTTTCTCAAATCCTAAATTTTAAATACTCCTGTCCCACTAGTAGTGCAACATTTTGCCATTTTGGACGTCCCATTACAAATAGTACGTTCCATTTTTGGTAATTTATCATTATACATCAAACCATACAATCCCACCCCACTTGTAATATACCAATATACTTTTCATATTATACTTTTCCATTAACTACCACAAACTACCCTATTTGTACTATTTATCACGGAACTGTTGGGACTAAAATTCTAATTTGATCATCTCACCCCTTGTAAAATCTATTTTTTATAAATTTAAATACATATTTTAATGGAAAAACTATACTTTGGTTAGAACTTGTATGGAAATTTCAATCTTTGCATTTTTCAAGCAGTCAAAGGTTTGTGGGACACCGTCTTTAAGTACAACATCGATGCAGTTAGCAGAATGCATTTTTAAAAATGAAAATCACCAATGTTCTTGGCAATTACCCCAACGTTTTTTGTTTTTTGGGAGATTTGCTCTTTCCAGCATTAGATTAATTTATTTTTAAACGGGCACTCACCCCTTCTCATGGTTTCCACCATCAATATTCCCACTAAGCTCTTGTTTTACTTTTGCTGGCATCTGGAATCTTAATTCAATAACCATTACTTATAATTTCCAGCTTTTAAGTTTGCGTCTTAAAACAAGTGTTATACTGGACCTGATTGGACCTGCTGTACATGTAGTTAATGCAATTATGCCTACATTATCTTATTGCAGGAAGTTGCAGCTCTTGGTGGGAAAAACACTGGTGGCAAAGTTGGCCGTAAGAATGCAAAGCGCCAGAAGGAAACCCAAATGATGTTAAGGGGAAAAGGCAGACAAGGAAAAGCTGGGTCTCCGGGTGTTCAAATGAACAGAACGAGAGGTTCCAGGTCCAATAAGGCCGAACCTTTAGTTAAAGAGGAAGGTGAGATGTCTGACAATGAAGAAGTCTACGAGCAATTTAAAGAAGTAAAGTGGATGGAATGGTGTGAAGATATGATGGTTACTGAGGAAAAGACTCTGAAACGCCTTGAGAAGCTGCAGTCGATCAGTGCAGATCTACCGAAGGAGAAGGTATACTCAAAGTAGCAATCTTATATACCAAGTTTAAAACATCATGCTGGCTGAACTGGGCTCTGTTGTACTTGCAATGGTTAGGACGGTTCAAACACCGGATACCTGTCACCTTGAGAAAAAGGAAATATAGTAAATAATTAAGTAGTACTGTATGTTTAATTGTTGGGGTATGTTTCTATTTTCTAACCTTGTCTACATTGTTTGATGTTATTCTAATCTGCTCTTGAATTCCCTTACCTCAGGTGCTTGCGAAAATAAAGAATTATTTGCAGATAATAGGTCGAAGAGTGGACCAAGTTGTCTTTGAATCTGAGCAAGAGCCCCATAAACAAGCGAGTATGTAGTCTACTTTACATTGCTCGTCCTTCAGATGTTAACTTGTAGTAAAGTTGTGAGAAATATATAAATGTGTTCTTTAACTATAAAAACTAGGGCACACATTTTGTATACACTTCTGGGAAAAATTGTGTTAATCAGCTTTTTTCACATGAACTTTTGGCTGGTTTAGGGAACTTGGGGTGATTATTATATTTATACAGGAGTTAGTAAATGGTGAGTTCATGCTGATAATTTTTTTTTTTTTTTTTGCAGGGATGAACACCCGGTTGTGGAAGTATGTATCAAAGTTTTTTTCAAATATGACGGGTGATAGCCTCCAAAAGTTGTATCTCAAACTTAAGGAGGATCAACAGGCAGCTGGCGTGGGACCGTCCCACTTCAATGGCGCTGTTCTTGGCCATCAAACTGCAGGATTTATGCAGAGGGATCTTGATGTTGGTAAATTTGAAGCTTGGAAACGAAGAAAGAGAGCTGAAGCTGATGCTTCTCATGTTCAGTATCCGCAACAAAGACCTCCGAGTAATGGTTCACGATTACCTGACCTGAACTCCGGGATTCTTGGACCGCCACCTACTGATGGCAGGCAATTTAATAATGCAGTGCCTTACAGGACGCAACAAACCGGGTTTCCTAGAAAACCGGGTTTCCCATCTGGTATCAGGTAGTTGCGAGTGACAATATATGTGATCAATGGGCTATTGTACAGCATAGCCAACAGGAACTTCGGGATTGCCTTTGGATGCTTCAATGAATCTTACAGGCCGGATCTTCCCGCCAATGACAAATCAAATTTTGATTAATTTACTACACAATATTGATCCGGAGCTTGCTTATATATTCCCGGATGCATCAGTTCCACAGGTGATTGCAGAAGAATTCTGTCGAGCACCTAAAATCCAAGAGGATGACTGAAACACTAATGATACACTTTGATATCCTCCGATCTTGTTTGATTACTTCATCTATTAATCGATTCTCCTTTTCATTTTCTTTACATATATAGTGGAAGAGATGAGTGATCATTTATGATTCACCGCGCCAGAAGAAAATTTTGTACGCGTGACAGCTTTTTAAAGTGTAAATGGCAAAATTTTGCTTATTTCTGCTTCGGATCTTGGTTACTGCTAGTATTACTTATTTTGCATTGTGTCATAGTTATAGGAGGTACATGGGACATGGCAGTCACTCAAGTATGCTCATCTGTTAGGATCCGAGCAGTGTGTTCACTCAAGTACTGCATTTTTATTGTCTGCCTGTTCTCTCTTTTGTGAAGTTTGTAGTAATTTGTAACTAGAATTGTCGCTGGACTTCTCTCTGGTGAATCTCAGTTTTACTTATATTTCAGCATTCAACTGACTCAGTGAGGTGTGATCACCTGTTCTTTGCAGAAATTCTTTCAAAGCGCGATCCACGTTATCTTGTGATGAATACATCACGAGTTCTCTGTAAGGCATGTTATCTGTGAAACGTAATCTGCAGATTTTCATGGCATCCCTTGAATCACCACATAAATGTTGCTTGTAAAATAAATCTGGTCATTTTGGGAGTTTGATTGGAAGTAACCGAAATTGATTGATTTGTAAGCTGACATTTTATCACTATATGATGAGGTGAATTACATGCTATATGCCTATATCTATGGAAGACAAGACAGATATTTGTTCTATTTCTGTTGATAGTTGATACTAATAACTTGAGGTTCTGATGAGACCAGAGGGTGAGGGTGTGGTTGATGGCCCTTTGACTCTTAATCTTTGTTTAATGCATCAAGTTTGTTTAGTTTTTTCTAGTTATGTCTATTATGAGTAAAATTCCCCTGTAAATTCTTGTAACAATTCGCTATCGAAAATATTTCGTGATCTACTAGTATCATACTGATATTAGAAATTTTATTACCGAGGTTTATAAATAAATGTGTCATAGTGGTATATTACTTGTGAGTGTTTGTAGGTGCTTATTTAACAAACTCATGGAAATTTGTTGATGTGCAATTTATTTTGTTTATGCTAGTAGTCTTTACAGTTTCCGCTGTGCTTGTTTGGAGCGAATTTGATATGAGTTAGACAGACGATGCGTTGAATTTGCTACAGAACTTGTAATAGGAAAGCCCTGCGCATTGTTAAAGGATCTTCAACGACTAAATTCAATGGAACTGATATTTTGGTAGTCCCAGACTTGCTTTTGAATCACTGGAATGTAGTTTTGCGCGAGCATGAAACAAAGTATTGTGGGACGAATTATATAAATAATTTCAAAATCGTAACTAACATACGTTAATGAATTTACTGCTCAAACGTCTGAATTGCATTTTTCGTCTTTTTTTTTTCTTCATGCGATTGCAGATTGACCAAGACAAAGAGGCAGTGATTGTCAAAGTTTGTACACATTTATCCTTTTGTTGGCCTCAACATATACATACTCCCTTTATTCTGAAAGTTCCCTGTTTCATCAACATTTCAGTAGAACTGTAGAAGGTATACAACTTTTTGTTCATTCTGATTTTTTTTTAAATCTCAATCTTGATCTTGTTCTTTCCGTTGAAGTAGAAACATATATGCAAGCTTCTAGTTAATTTTACATTCTTGAAATTTGCTAGTTTTGGATGTTGCGTATTGAGTTCCTGAACGTTGGAACCAGAAGATATGAAGTGTTAGGCATCGATTTAATTTGATCTTATTTAGCTTCGTATGTTCTGGAATCGATGTAGTGAGTCGATTGATAAGTGTAGTTTAAGAATATTCCCTCAAAATTGCTTGTTCAACTTTATCTTCAGAGCATTCTTATTATCAGAACATCTCTGCTCATGCTGCTATTTCCATGGATGTCGTTGATTTTTTGGTTAAACAGCCGGCGTGTCATATGCATTACTCAAATGCTGTATTCGATTTTCTTGATTTTTCCATTGCATTTATAGATGAATGCTTTGGTTCTTCCATGCTGTCTCTCTCTGCTTCTGTAAAAGTTTGAAGAACATTTTGTTTACAATGTAGAAGAAGATTATACTCTCGTTTGAAGAAAATCGGTTCAGGTAAATTAATACTAATTGATCGATCCATTAGTTAATTAAGATCGCGTTCATGCTTAGTTGGTTTGGTCAAGTTACAAAACGTGCCAATAATTGCATATACTCTGGAACAGCTCGGTTGCAGTATTTTGTGCAGCAAAATGAACTGAGAAAACTGTCTATGCGTTTCCCTAACAGTTGTATCTTTTATGAACTTTGCACGTGTATCTTTTTAATTTTTTATGTCTTGGCCGGGGATTGAAGAACTCCCCCAGAAGGAGTGGGCAAGTGACACAGTCGCTGGTGTCGTTGTGAATATCCATCCTTCATTGCCAACTCGGAAACTGTAACGTTCAATATAACTTAAGCTTAGGCCTTGGACTCACTCAACAATTGAGGTCGCAGGAAAGTTTTCAGAATAAAGACGTATTAAGTGAAGTATTTAAGTAATCTGCGAATTAGAAGTGTCAAGCTGTAGAAACCAATTACCAGCTAATCCTGAAAACATCTTCCCCATAACAACCATTCACAGATCTACCTCAGAGGCCAATAATAATGTACATAGGATTCTCTGGCCAAATTCAAACTTCCAAAAATTATAGATTATACAACTACAATATAACTAGTTGTGAATGATCAAGACATGTTAGGTGAAGTATTACGTGATCTGTGGATTTAAAAATGTGATTGGGTAGAAACCAGCTAATCTTGAAAACAACTTTGCATTGACTTTCACAGATCTACCCAGAGAGCAATACTCCCTTGTTCAGTTCTCAGAACAAACATTGCCATTGCAAATCAGAACACATTTTCTCTCAACTAATT
>JAYMSL010000171.1:0-32933 GCA_036897195.1 Plantago coronopus
TGTGAAGACTAGTGCATGAACAGCATATATTTGCGGTGTGATGTTTGAATTTTCAACCAAGAGACCGCAGAAGCATTTACTGAGACTTGGCAAGGTGATTACAACGAAACAATCTCAAGTCAAGCAAGTACGTAACACACTCTCAGCAGAAACAATCAAACGGAGAAGGAACAAGTGAAGAATGCAGAGCAGAGCAACCGTTTAGTAGTTCGTCTGTAACTGACGAATCGTGCGGCAGACGAACTACTAAAAGAAGAAAGGGCGCGAACTAACCACACTTGAAGAAATTCCCAATTCTGCTTTCTAGGGTTCATCCGTACAGCACAAATCTGGAACATTCTGAAGGAATCCGTACGCCTATGTCAGCAGAATAGATTCGTTGTATATATCCGCTTGTTTGTATTAGGATAGGATAGTAATTTCTCCATTCTTTGAGCTGCTCTCGGCTCTATATATAGATAGGGTTCTTCATTCTTTTCAATTGTACAAAGCAATTTACTCTTCATCAATACACCAAAGATTTAATCATTTATTGTTTCAAAATAGTCACAGCTATTCTGCATATCTCGGGAAGAAACGTTTTATGAAAGTTTGCACGAAACTTTGCATATGTCAACTAAACTTTCATCCATTATTTCTAAACAAAGTCAGAAAACTTTTTAAACCCCTCTTAGGTGTTTATTGGTTTACAAAAAGCAAAACAAGTATTCTTTTATTTTTGTTAAAAGACGATTAGTATCTGACTATCTGTCGTTCCGAGCAATTAGTATTCTGAGATTCAGCTGACAAATACTAACTAGTTAGAGAAAGTCACCTATCTCCTATTTTGACCATCACAAAAACAATGAAGCTTAACTGAGAAAGTCTTCTCTCCCCTACACATGACCGACTACGTACCAGCAACAATTAGCAGCTTCTTTTTGTTGATCAATCAATAAATATTCCACATGCCATTTTCACTATAATTGAACAATCTTAGCATAAACTAGTGCGCATTATTTTGACTTTTAGAGCCGAATAATGGCGTATACGAATAGCTAAACATGATTTCTTTCAGGCTTAACTGCTCCCTGCCCAGTAGGCTAGTAGTATATGGAAACAGTTAACATGTCATTTTCAATTTTACTTAATTTAACTATTCTAGCAAGTTATTTTCTAAGGTAGAAAACTACTCACAACCCTCTGGGATTATATTAAGTAGTTTAATTATCCGAGTAATTACCAACTACAGTTGAGTTTTTGAAAGGTCTGAGCCTCATCAGACCAAGATTAATTGAGACACATCAACCCAGTTGGCAAGTTTTAGCAATATTTAAGATGATTTTTGTTTGTTAAATGTGCTACATCACTCCATATGCTATACAAAACCAGAATTATTGTGTCCTTGAGAATTTTTATATCCAAATTTGTTCAAGTTTCTGCATATAGCATCATCCATTTGAGGCTTGTTGGAGTGTTGGACCAAGTATAAGTATCTCGTGTGCCAAACCTTCATTCACAAGTCATTGCCTAAGTCTTGGTTTACCTGTTCTTTTTCGGTTTTCAATAAATACACACCGAATTCTGAGCAGCGAAGAACAGAACAGTTCTAGCTAAGGATGGCGAAGTTCTGTGAAGCCTTGTGCTTCTTGATGGTACTAGTAATTTTGGGAAGAGGAGAAGCGCAACTGGCAGAGAATTTTTACAGCTCTACTTGTCCGAATGTTGAGAATATTGTCGCGCAGGCTGTGCAGCAGAAGATAAGCCAGACATTTGTTACGATTCCTGCCACTCTTCGCCTCTTTTTCCATGATTGCTTTGTTCAGGTATTGTTTATAATAGTTCTGTGTTAGTTATCTAAAATTGAATTTCTGAAATCTGGTGGGATTTCTTGGAATGTTTGTGTAGAAAATCACATGATGTTTGATTGATAGAACTGGTCTGTTTAAATCTGTCTTGTTCATGATTCTGTAGGGATGTGATGCCTCAGTTCTTATTGCTTCACCAAATAATGATGCCGAAAAAGATGCACAAGATAATCTATCGTTAGCAGGAGATGGATTCGATACCGTTGTGAAGGCAAAGCAAGCCGTAGAGGCTCAGTGCCCTGATATAGTTTCCTGTGCAGATGTCTTAGCACTTGCTACTAGAGACGTTATAGTCGGGGTAATTAACATTTCTTCTTTCACCTCATCTGTTGCTTTTTTATTGCGTCGAATACTTACTAAAACCAGGTCTATGATACTTGAAATTGGATTCTCATGCAGGAGGTCCAGGATACCTTGTAGAGTTGGGAAGACGTGACGGACTTCGTTCTCAAGCATCTGATGTAGCTGGAAACTTGCCAGAGCCAACTTTCAGTCTCACACAACTGAACACAATGTTTGCAAAGAACGGCCTGTCTCAGACTGATATGGTTGCACTATCTGGAGCCCATACGCTTGGATTTTCCCACTGCACCCGGGTTTTGAACAGGCTCTACTCGTTTTCATCATCCAACCCAGTTGATCCGGCCCTCGACCAAACCTACGCACGGCAGTTGATGCAAGAATGCCCTCAGGGCGTTAGTGACCAGATTGCTATAAACATGGACCCTACTACACCAAGGATATTCGACAATGCCTACTATCAGAACCTGGTTGATGGAAAAGGTCTGTTCACTTCAGATCAGGTGCTCTTTACTGATCCAGCATCCCAGTCGAATGTGACAAATTTTGCTAGTAGTGCTGGTAACTTCAACATAGCTTTCATAACAGCTATGAGGAAACTTGGCAGGGTTGGTGTGAAAACAGGCAACCAGGGAGAAATACGACAGGATTGCTCAAGATTTAATTCACAAAGCTAAGTTTACGTACACAAGGATATACGAATAAGATTTGTTTTGGCACATCATCCCAGTGTCAATGACAAAGTTTCTGTAATGTCTGCTACATTATTATAGCCAATGAAAGTGAATTAACAGTACAAGTGCTCAAATTTGGTAATAAATCTTCCATACAATGTTTCTGGTATGATATAGGTAATGTTTTTCGAATTTTCGGGACGTTGCTTTAATGGACAAACCAAGAATAGTTTTTATTCATATCTCAAAATTTTGCCAATGAATTTCAACATTTAGGTACACCAAAAAGTAAATATACAGTTATACAATTACAACATTAAAGATTTAGAAACAGACTATAATATCACACACTCAGCCACCAGATTGGATGCTGCCTCAGAAGAATATGGAACATCCAGCTACAACAATTGATATATAACATCGTCCAGCAACCCGATTGATGTTTGCTTCAAATCGTCTGTACTGTTTACTTGCTCTACAATTGCCTTCTTGACAAATGGCGTAGAAGTACAAGATCATGGTAATAACATCTCAGCAACCGTATGAGAGAGCAGCACTACAATCTTCTACTGAAATTTAAATCTTGAACCTGTCCACCTTAGCATAACTAGATTTACCTTCGAGATTTTCCATAGAGGTTTGCGTATACTGTTTTCGTCCGGTATACAAGAAGCATACTCAAAGCAGCTGCTATGATGCAAAGTCCAGACATAATCAAGGAAGTCAAATAGTAGCAAATGACACCTTCACACTTTGGAGCATCATTGAGATAGACAAAGTCTGTAAAAGAACTTAAGAGACTGCGTTGGCCATGAGCGCGGCCTGCTGCTTGTTTTTCTGCCTCTCTGTCGTATATGCTACTGGCAATGAGGCCTGAAAATATCAAAGAACCAGCAGGATTCGCTATGGTTATGAAATTATATAGAGCCCCAAACTTTTTCAGCCCAAACAATTCAGAGATAGCAGCAGGGACTATTGCCCAGTGTGCACCGTAGCCGAGCCCCACGAGAAGGGTTCCGATGTACATTTCCCCAGGCCAGCCCATAGCAAAGAAGAAATGTCCGACAGCCATTACAACTTGGGCAACAGCCATGGCTGCGTGCCTTGGATATCCGTATTCACTGTTCAGTTGTACAATAAGTGTGTGAGGGAAACATTAAAGCAGATAATTATATGTCAAAAGAAACAATTATCGAAAGAGCTATCTGCAACCTTACAGAACGCATCAATCAATTTCTCCTCACTACTAATGGAAACAGCGCTAAAGTCTCACCAGAAAAGTGCTAGGGAAACTTACATCTAGAGACCTTCTGGGGAAAAAATTCTATTTCTCCTTACTCATGGAAACAACGCTAAAGTCTCACCAGAAAAGTGCTAGGAAAATGTACTTCTAGATACCTTCTGGGGAAAAAATTCAATGGAAAAGACCCACTGTACTTTGAAGAATTAAAGGTACACCAAGAAATGGACTATCAATAAGTAAAGGTACGTCAACGCTGTACTTTGAATAACTAAAGGTACATCAAAGGTTTTTTTTTTGTCTTCGCAGAGTGCTATCCTCGAAAAATATGAGGTTACAAAGTAGCACAACTCATGAGAATACAAATATATATGTTGGTTGCAAAGTGCTTTTTTTGAAATCATAGGCATTGAAGCGATCAGTTTAAAGGTTGATGCAAAGTGCAATAATTCATACGACTACAGCAGAATTGTTTAGGCAGAAGTCGAAAGATATACCTGACAATTTTTTCAGAGAAATAACCGCCACCAACACGGCCCAAGAAATTCCAAATGCTGATCATCGAGACAAATACATGGGTGTTATCATATCCCAAGGACTGGCTCATCTGACCCAAATTATCAATCACAGTTAGACCCGATCCAGATCCTAAAAGAAGAGAGAAAAATATAATCCAAAAATCCGCCTTTATCAATGCTTCTGTCAGAGTGAAGTCTTCCCCTCTGTGCGGCCTTCTTTTCTTGATTCTTACTGCTCCTTCTGCAGCTGCTTGGGCAAGCTTTGATTGCAGTTGGGCGATTCTCTTTTGCCTCTCACGAACTGGTAGTAAATCAACGTCTTTTGGCTTTTCATCTTCAACTTCACTGAATATGATATCATGACCATCTTCAGATTTGCTCGTGCCTTTCTCGGACTCAGGTAGAAGTGACTCTTCCATTGGTGATCTTTCTTCAGGATTGAGTACCAATGAAATGGGGATGACTACAGGAATCAATAAGAGGATGAACAAAACAACTGTCAAGATTACAATCACATTGTGGCTTACGTCGACCAGATCTTGCACAAGCATGACTGCCATCAAGTAAGAAGCCAGAACTAGACATACGCCATAGACAACAGTGAAATTAAACCCGTCTGAAGAACGGAGTTGCTTATGGCCTCCAACAGGCCTGACAACGAACATTAGCGCAATGGCAACCATTGTCGGTCCAACCGCAATCATAAATATAAGTGAGGCATGGTCCGGAGAATGTATCATTGCGTATATCTGAGTCAAAATTGCTCCACCCAATCCTGCAAATCCCTTCAGTATTCCCACAACAGGACCACGACTTTTCGGAAAGTTTTGCACACAGGAGACCAGTGCTACTGTGTTGAAGTATGTCTCGCCATTTGTCCCTATAAAGATAAGGATGCACATCTGCGTATGAAAGGTTCACAATGCTTAGACGAATTGTTAGAGAGCCGAAAGAAACCATGATTTTTAAGGACTTTAAAATATTCGATTATAGTATGAAGTTCTTGATACATCATCTTTTTTTTCCACCATCCAAAGTCATGCCACATGTTCGTATGGCCTATTCACGAAACAACTCCTTAAACTCAGATAAATAAATAAGTGTAGCTTATACACAAAGATTGAAGGAAGAGAAAGTAAACTTAAGAGTATTTCTTGATAAACCAATTCTACATTACATTCATATGAAATGAGTCTGTTCAACTACATACAATGCCCAAATTTAATAGAGAACGGAACCGATCCGAGTTAAGTCAGGATAAAACTTTTGCTTTCCACTACAGTGCAGAAATCCTCTACTTAACCTTTCCCTAATGGAACAGTGATAAGTATCCAGCATTGCACTAAAATGCATACATAAGAACAATCAAACAAGTGAACAGAACTTGATCAGATTGTGACAAGTACAAACTCTAAACAAGAGCAAAGTACACAAACAGCACAAGCAAGAGGACACGAGGTCAAAAACATCTCCCACAAGCAATATAGTACTTATCATCAAGCTACTAATATAAGAATAATACAAATCAATGAGTCACAAGAAGAAAATTCAACTCCCCATACATCATTAGCTACTGAAGATAGAATATTCAATTCAGTACAATCCGATGTGACAAAGACATAAACCAAATCATAGATTCATCATCGTCCTAACAGCTTCAGATCAATGATCAAGTGGTAAAACAAGTCAACGAAGCAAAAAAAGATGAGAACTTTGATAGAATACTTACAGCCCACAATGGCAAAACAGGGATTCTGGCAGTGACAACAAGCCAAACGAAACCATACCCCACAAAATTCTGCAAAGCACCAACAAGAAGAGTAGCCCATATGGGCAAAATCTCAGACAAACTCCCAGCCAAGAATCCAACACTGTCCCCCAAATCCTTGGCGACACCAAGCCTGGCTATCTGGCGCTGATTGTAGTTCAAACTGCTCTTGATTGTGGGCGAAATGCTGCCGAACAGGTAGCCGATTCCGGCGCAGGACTGTATCCACATTGCAGCGACGAAAACGAGCCATCTGTTGTTGAAGAAGAGCGAGAGCTTCTCGTTGAGATAGCTCATCTTGGATCCTTTTTGGTTTTGTTTATTTGTGATTGAGTGGATCAAGAGAGATGTTTTGTTGGGTTGGGTTTTTATGGGAAATAGGAGGTGTTATTTGAACAGATTTTTTCTTTGTTTTTTGGTGCGTTTTGTATTTGAGGAGCTGAGAGAATTTTGAGGGAAATTGTGCGAATTGGATAGTATTTGGTTTGATTTGCTGGAGAAGATGATGATTGAGTGAGAGAGGGAGAGTATGTAAGATGTAATGAAATGAAATGTGTGTAACACGCACGACCAACCTATACCTATCTGTTCTGTTCAAGTGAGTTTTATATGTGCGGGTACAGGCGAGGATGACAGAGATTGATGTGTTTATCTGGTGTAGTCCGACGGGTATTTGTCTAATTAATGGTAGAATTTATTATGTAATTCAAGTATTTTGATCATATACCTTGGTTGAATATTAATACCTTGATTGAATATTGAGGGACAGATTTAAAGAATGGCTGTGGTGGACCAGTTTTTGTGGAAAATGACTTCTTCCAATAAAATTCTCCATAGGTAATCAAATCCGAGGTCAAGCTAGCAACGATATAGTACAGGAAAGGCTTACGGACTCGTTCCGTCTCAGCTAGTTGAGATTTTAAAGTTAGTTAGTCGATGAATAATTACGTGGTCCTTAACTAAATTGTACATTGCATTTGGATAGAGTTAAAGGATTTTTTTAAATTTTTGTAGGGGAATAAAAATAAGGGTGTAAGATGTTAGACGTGGGAATGAGGTTATTACTTATAAGATTAAAATTGTGAGATATGTGGGATAATGTGAGGTATCTGCAAGAGAGTGTAATAGATGTGTAAGAGTGTGAAATGAATAAATATGAGGAAAATTGTAGAGAAATAAGTGTTTTATTAACCAAGTTTGGATTTTAAGAATCAGTCAAGGTGTCGTCCTGACTAACTTCAGTCATGCTGTCGCCAACTTCAATATGATTGTCGATGCATTGCATATGGTGTTGTTCTCTGTTGCTCTAAGTTCCTACTATTTACTATATTTAGTATTACACAATTTAATTAACTTTTTCAATAAAAAATTAAACATTTGTAAATAAAACTATATTGACAAGGTTAGAAAGGACATAGTAATGTTATTGGGGTAGTAAAATTTGGTTGTTGTATATTCGTCTAGTTCAAAACATTTTACTGGAAATTTTGGAGGTGATTTGGTTGATCTTGCAATATATGTACAGTTTCGACGAGAACTATGATAATGATATTCATGTTAAGACGAGTATTAATTCAATCAGTGGATTTTCACTTAATATGTTTAATATGCTTTAAAATAATTATAATTATTTAATATATGTAAAATTTTGTATTTTTTCAAAAGTTATAATGATTTTTTAATAATATTTAATTTAAAGCGACGTGAAACGACAACAACAACACTTCATAGCGATACTTAGTGCAATAAATAGTTGCTCATTCAATCTAAGCCGTTATATTATAAATCTAGTGGTTTTAAAGAAGTGACTGAAGTTAGTCAGGACGACACATTGACGACATAAAATCCCAACTAAGTTTTGACAATCCTAACTGGACCCAAACACAATAATGAATCAAATTGAGAGTTAAGCCATTAACTCTCATTCCTAAATGAGCCCCAAACAGTCTGTTAGAATTTCAGGAAAATTATTGTGAGATATCTTTCTGGAAAAAAACTTTAAAATAGATTTATGCTCGATTCAATTTATCTTAATTTCAGTTGTATTCTGTTTTGTTCAATTCAGGTGTTCGTAAAATTTAAATTTATACTTGAAATCATTTGGTTCCGGTTCAAGTCTATTCAATTTAGTTCAATTCAGTTCGGTTCGGTTCAGATATTTTCAGGTGAATTGAACGGAGCCTTAGTCTATGGTATTTTCAACTTAAAATTAATCTCTGTTTAGCTTAGTTCAGATTTGTTTAGTTAAAATTATACTTTAAGTACTTCACTTCAGTTGAATTTAGTTCAGTTCAAATATTTTCAGTTGAATCAAATCGAACTTTATAGTGTGCCACATCGTTTCGAGTGAGTGGAATAAATTGCCAGTAAAGAAACTCATGCAACACTCAATGGTATGAGGTTTTCTTTTTAAGTAATTGCAAATTAATGTATAATTTCATATCAGCGACTTGTGTGCTCCAGTTATACGTAACCGCACTGACCTAAAAAATCAAGTCTTGATTGGTTGAAAATAAGACAATATCGTACTAGCAACGCGTGTGGTCTATGTTATGCATAAGCACGCTGGTTGAAATAGTCAGATCTCGATTGATTGGAAATAGGGTCTAATATGGAGAGGTCGGATGTAAGTTCACGGGGTCGAACCATCTTGGTTTTATAGGATGGTCGGAGCTCAAGTGGTTCGTGCTCCTCTTCCTAGTTGCTATCTTTTTGAGTTCAGGTTAAATTCGTTCTAGCGTGGGGTAGACCATAAGTTAAGTAGTTTGCTCTTTTACGTACAAACATACACAAATATTATCAATGTTTATAAAACATACACCTCCGTCCAAGAAGAAACTTCCCCTTCTATTTTGATAATCGTTTTTTTTTTCGGTCGTAAATTACTCCAAACTTTTATTGAACAAAAAAGATTTAAAAATTGTATTAAAATATTACCATAACTATACATTTTTAATGTAATTTTTCTACTTTTTTTAACCAAGATAATTTAGAAGTAATTTACGATCCAAAAAAAGTCAACAAAACTAAACGAGAAATATTTGACTGGACGGAGGAAGTATTATTTTTAACTATATTTAAAAAGCACATTTTAAAACTCAACTAAATACAAATTACTGTTTACTATATACTATTTACGAGCTGCTCTTATTTTCGCGAGTTTGAATCGATCACCCTTATATAATTATTATTATTGCTCGCGAGCTGCTCGCGAGCAACGATCATACTATAAGGGTGATCGATTCAAGCTCGATAACCAGACGAGCTTGCTCGCGAACGAGCTCGCGTTGACCGATCACGAGCTCGAGCTGAGCGTTGACCGAGCTTTTTTTCGAGCGGCTCGCGAGCGACTCGGTTCGTTAACACCCCTAGTCCCTAGTTACAAATTTTTAGTTTTATCGAGGTTATTAATTTATCGTGTATTAAATTATAGAGGCTTTAATAATTTATTATTATTCTAATTTCTAACATAATGAGAAGAAGACAAATGGACAAAAAAGGAGACTAATATGTCAATCATATACCAATAATTAAACAGCCAAAATCAGATAATGTCAGTCACAGATTCATTGTTTAGTTCACAATTGGAACTTGCTTGATGCATAAACATTTCAGGCACAGTTCGTCATCAATGACGCTACATTTCGTTGTCCTGTATTTCCCCTGTCTTGTAGCTCTAATTTTGGATTTGATACCAACCATGCTTCATGAGTCAATGGCTTACGCAGTAGATTCACTACTCCTATTTAGTCTTCTGCTACTGGTCACTCAGAAGCCAATAAGCCAAGTATTCTTGGACACTTCAACGAATTTCTCAGGTTCGTTCTTTTCTCACATTTATCAGTTATCGAGTTTTAGCTGATATGAAATGCTGTGAGTAATTTCCCTTTTGACTGTTTTGTGAATTTTGGCTAGAAATGTGTTTTGTGTTTGAATTGGTGACTTGAATACCTGATTTTCGCGCCACGAGTGTCATGCTGTACTGTTAAACTAAAAATACAAGTACCTTTACCCTTGAGGTATGTTTTTATCTCTCTTTTGCGGATTAGGTTCTTGGATTGGGGATATATAATAAATTTCGGATTTTGGAATAAACTGATGATTTGGCAATGTTTTGGAAACAAAGATGGTTTTTCTAATGATGAAAAATGTAGAGTGTCTCTAGGAGTTCATAAATTCTTTTGATTTAATCTTGGGGAGCGGGAAAACTGAGACTTTTCGGTACTTTTCTATCATTTTCAGTGAGACTTTAAACAAGGACTAAAATTTACTTAAGCTTAACCAGCTGTGAATTACATTTTGGGAAAGGCCATGATGAATAATGCTAGCTTTCAGATGCAACTTTTATGTTCAAGTAAATTTGTGTCTGTCACAACTAGGATTTATGTTCTCTTCTCTATGTACATTGAGAATGTGGGTGGTGTTCTTGAGTCAAAAAATAGTTCATGATTGTTGTTATATACTTGTATCAGTTTCATTGATAAGTTAAAACTGGATTGGCAGGAAAGGAAGATAAATTTAGTGGCTGAAGTTGAGTCGGTTGGTGACCAGAAAGATGAGTGTTGACCCCTTAATTTGGTTTTGCCGGCCAGTGGCGGAAGGAGTTTGGGCTCGAGAAGCAGACAGTGCTTTTGGTGCTTATACACCGTGCGCCATTGACACTGTTGTGGGGAATGTATCACATCTCGTTATCTTAGGCCTCTGCTTATATAGATTATGGCTCACCATATTTAATCGTAAAGTCAAGAGATACAGTTTGAGATCAAATTTCTATAATTATATATTATCAGTGTTGGCTGGTTGTTGTGCTGCTGAGCCCTTGTTCAGATTAATTAAGGGCATATCAATCTTCGATTTGGACTCAGAGACAGCTCTTGCTCCTTTTGAGGTTTGCTACTTTTCCATGTTATAATGCCGTATAATGCATAGGGTTTTACTAGCTCTAGGTTGTTTCTTTGATGAATGTACAATATGTAGTAGTTGACATGGCTCCGCTTTTATTTTGTCGGTTTCCTGATGGTTCAATGCAGTTAAGAAAGTCTTCATGAATGATAATTAAGCAAGTTCACTGACTACAGATCAATGTTTCAAAAGTCTTTACGCTGAATTAGTTTCTGTCTACAACACAGTTTTCTTGGTCATACATGATGTATCCATGGATCACAAAAACGTGCATTCTTTGTGTTATGTCACGCTGATATATATGTAATCTAATTTTTGCCTGTTCTTGTTTTTGAGCAAACATAACAGCTGCTTCCTTATTTGCAGATTGTTCATTTGGGTGTGGAGATAATCTCATGGTGTTCTATGGTTCTTATGCTGCTTGTCGAAACTAGAATCTATGTCAAAGAACTCAGATGGTACATCAGATTTGGGATATTATATGTTCTGGCGGAAGATGCAGTAATTTTTAATCTCATCTTCCCGCTCAAAGATTTCTATGACAAGTTAGTCTCTCTGCCTTTAGCTTTATAGTACATTAAATGTTTTAAGTTGTTCAAAGGATTTAAAGAAAAAATGGGAGTCTGTCCAGAAATAATCTGAAAAGAAAGATGAACTCATTTCTCTTTATTAGGTCTTGTGAAAGAAACTATATTTCGAAATTGAAATTGTGTATTCTATGCAAAGCCTGCAACCATTCGAATATTTGATCACTTTTGTTCGCATCAATCATGCAGGACGACACTGTATTTGTGGATCAGTTCAGTATTCTTCCAGGTAAAATTAGTAGTAGTTCTGTTGCCCGTGTTTGGAGAATTCTCTTTGACTGGATACTTAGTTTTCCAGATTGCTTATCACAATAAATCTAATGCAGCGTGTTACGTAATTTATATGCTACTAAGAGATGTTTATAGTTTTGATACAGGTGCCTTGCTGCACCCTATTTCATCATATTGATGGATTTACCATAGCAAATTTTCTTGTATTGATAAGGAATAAAAAATCTCAAAATTCTCTTTAGACTTGATTTCTAAATGAAAAATGGTCATAGTACTCAGCAATATGCACAAATCATTTGCGCTTCAATGTTAGTATGTCTACATTTTTCTGTATCATAGGATGTGCAACCCCAAATGTCTGAATAAATTTCCCTTTGCAGGCTTTACTTGGTGTTTGCCTTCTGGTCTATGTCCCAAATTTGGAGTTATACCCAGGCTACGTTCCACTATCAGGTGACTCTAATGATGACACCGAGAAAGAAAACCGTGAGCATATTTGTCCCGAGAGAAAAGCCAGCATACTTTCCAGTAAGTGTGAAATATATATAGCAGCTTTGTCAGTTCTTCTAAGATTGTCAGTATGTACTGCTGTGTGCTTCTTATGTCATCCTGTTTTGACAATATATATGTCTAACCTAATAAGTCCCAGTCTGGCCATTCAGCTCCACACGATTTATCCGCCTTCTTCTTGATAAATAAGGATTATTTTCTGAATGTGCTTTGGTGTTGCCCATTAAGTCAAAGTCTGACCTCAATTTTCTCTTCATTCCCATAGGAACTTATTTTACTTGGGTGACTCCCCTTATGCAACAAGGCTACAGAAAACCAATAACCGGGAAGGATGTTTGGGAATTGGATGACTGGGATCGAACTGTGACATTGAGCAAAAAGTTGGTATCTCATAATTGTCTGTTCTTCATTTTAATTATCTGTACAGCGGCCAACCTCATTAGTTAAAGCAATTACAGGTTTCAGAATTCATGGGAAGAAGAAGCAAAAAAACCAAGACCTTGGCTTTTACGTGCTCTAAATCGAAGCCTTGGTGGCAGGTACAAAGTCCTATATCATCATGCTCTTAATTGTATATTTGTGAAAACTTTGTAATTTTATCACTAATCCGTAAAAGATCAATAAATTCAAGAAATATTATCTTAAAGCATTCATTATTTTCAATTGTATGCCATAGTTAACTCATGAATGTTCTAATTCTATGCAGGTTCTGGTTTGGAGGCTTCTTCAAAGTAATGAGCTATTACTTCATCTGATTCATGAATGAATAGTTTGATGTCTATATGATCTTTACTGTAACTAGCTTTAGCAAATTGGTTGAGATATTACCCACATCTAAAGTAATTCAGTGACTCAATTTGCACTTGTCTATCGCTGCATTTTCTTGTGGAATCTGTCTTGTTAAATATTGGTTGCATTGTGAACTCGCTAATTAATCTACATGAACTGTTTTAATTCTTGGAAAATCGCAGATTGGAAATGACCTTGCCCAGCTTGCAGGACCTGTTCTGCTTAACCGTCTTTTGAAGGTACTCCAGTCGTACTAAATTTCTATTCTTTTTTTTTTGTTTTGCACCATTATATGAAAGAAAAACACCTGCTTCAGTTGAGCTTATCGTTATGCTAAAAGGACCCATGAGAACAATAGCAGTAAGCCATTTACATGCATGATTTCAAATTATGATCTGGTTATTAATAAGACGATGATCTATAAATTTATAAGGTAACCATGCCCAAAAAATGACGGGTGATGATCTTTATGAGATTTAAGAGGATAAAGCATAAAGCTTAGAGCTGGTATATGCACATAATTGTTGTATCCCAACTGCGGACTCATTGGATTCATGTACACCATTTATCTTAAGCTTGTTTTCTTTTGAACACTTGTAAGCTTACAAGATTTTTGTTTTTATTATTGGCTTTGTGTTGCTTGCAGTCTCTTGAAGGTGGGGATCCAGCATGGCTTGGATACATCTACGCTTTATCAATTTTTTTCAGTGTGGTATGGCTCCTGGCTTTAATAATTATGTTTCTCTTTAACAGTATTTTATTTTTTCCTAAAAGTCACTCTCTTTATGCACCTGTAGAAAACATAATATCTTGGAACAAAAGCATGAAAACTATAAATCTACTAAGGGAGTGATGATATAGCAAAAGGAACCACTTAAACATTATAGAAATATTGGAGTTGGAGAATTTATATTCTAAAGAAAGGGGGATGGTTTCAAAGAAGCTAACTGAGATTAAGAGAGTAATAATTAATGAAGATGGACTGACTTGTTGAACAAATCACGGTCACATGCAAAGGTTCCCGTTAGTATTATTCATACTCTGCTGGTATTGGATTTAGTCTCGGTTATAGAAGATAATTTACTTGTAATTTGATAGCTGAGATTACATAGACTTATCAACAATAAAGGGTGCCCCAACAATAAATGTTTTCCTCAGCTTCAGTCGCCCAAATAGTGAATTATTTTGCTGTGGCTTGGGAATGTTCACCTTCTGATTACCTCCACTGCGTACCTTTATGGTGACTTTAACTTTCTATTTGTAAATTGCTGATGATGAAGTTATTGTACCTTTACATAGGATTGTACTTTTGATTCTTAAGTGATACAAACTGTCAAATTGTTGCAGTCACTTGGAGTACTTTTTGAGTCGCAGTACTTTCAGAATGTCATGCGTGTTGGATTCAGGCTGAGGGCCACTCTGGTAAACTTCAAAATTTAGTGATATGCACATTTACATGATTTTATTCATGCTTTGATAACTTGTTAAACATAGGAAAGCTTGATGAATTACTGTGATAGGAAATCACAGTAACATGCAATTGTCTCATATGCTAGTATAAGATATGTTGACCTCTTATATTACATGCAGGTGGCTGCTATATTTCGCAAATCTTTACGGCTCACTCATGAAAGCCGTAAGCCGTTTCCTTCTGGAAAGATCACAAATATGATAACAACAGATGCTAATTCACTTCAGGTGGGCACACATGCATCTGTTTGTCAGAACCTTGTTGATTTTCTTCTTATATTAATAGATTGTGAGATTTATTCAATTTTCTATTATCAAAATAAGTAATATCTTTCCTGTTTATTTCTTTAGCAAATATGCCAACAACTCCATGGCTTATGGTCAGCTCCGTTTCGCATAACCATGGCCATGGTTCTTCTCTACCAGCAGCTAGGAGTAGCTTCGCTTGCTGGTTCCTTTATGTTAGTTCTCATGTTCCCAATTCAGGTAGCTTATTTTTCCTTCTGACCAATGCTGTTTTGCGTTAAATAACTTCTTGTTATTAATATATCTTACGCCATGATTTTGTCTTCAATTCATCTGCTTGCTTATGATTTATCATGTTTTTGTCATTGACTTGTCTCTCAAGACTGCTGCAATTCGATCAATGGGTTGTATCTCTATATTACTCATGTCATATTCCATTTTGGTCAAACAGACTTTTATTATCAGCAAGATGCGAAGGCTAACAAAGGAGGGATTGCTACGTACTGACCAGAGAGTGGGATTGACAAATGAAATTTTGGCTGCTATGGATACTGTGAAGTATGCTTGATATTCTTGATAGTGCTTTTTATCTAATACTTGTCTGGGGTTAACATTTTAACCAATCTGGTTTTTGCCAAAAACAGATTTTACGCGTGGGAAGAAAGTTTCAAATCAAAGGTTCAGCTGATGAGGAACGATGAACTATTGTGGTTCAGAAAAGCACAGTTGCTCTCAGCGGTATGGGATGATTTACAATTGAAAAGAAATTCTAAATTCCGAACTTTTAAAAAAAACCAAATGCAAACAGTTGTAGATTTGACTCTTAGCAGAAATGGCATGTACTTAAATGTAAATGACTTTCCTTCTGTACTTGGGATTCTTCTTTCAACAGTATGTATGATTAAGATTCTTGTTTTCTCCCCCAAGGTGTAACTTAAAATCTACAGAAGCAGTATCTTGCTATGATTACTTAATTCTGCCAGTGGATGTTGAACTGACCCTGTTTCTATATATTTTGTGTACTCTGCAGTGTAATACTTTCATACTAAACAGCATCCCAGTTGTCGTGACGGTTGTTTCATTTGGATTGTTCACATTGCTTGGCGGAGATTTGACGCCATCCAGGGCTTTCACATCACTTTCGTTGTTTTCAGTTCTGAGAACTCCCCTGAATATGCTTCCCAACCTAATTACTCAGGTATGTTCTTATTTGATTATTTTGTGTGAAACAAATTTCTCATTTAGTTATAGCTTTGGTTATTCTATAAAGGGAATCTCTGTAGTCATGAATGGACATCATTAGACTATACAATAGCCTCTTTACTTAAAAATGGTGTTTGAGCAAAAACCTTGCCAAAAAGATTTAATTGCCAGGCTATATCACTGCTCTCACTATTGGAGAAAAGTTATAAGGATATGTTAGTATTAAATGAATCTTTTATGTTGCTTCACTCGCTTGCTTTTAACTTTGAGCTACATTTTTTCAGGTTGTGAATTGTAATGTATCACTACAGCGATTAGAGGAGTTGTTTCTGGCTGAAGAAAGAATATTATTACCTAATCCACCTCTAGAGCCTACACTTCCAGCCATCTCAATCGAGGGTGGATCGTTTTCATGGGATATAAAGGTTCTCTTTTTTGCTTTTCTGGTTGTATTTTTGTTTTTCCTGGATAAGTATTTAAGATCTCCATCTTGTTATTTCCACTTTAAATTACTAAATAATTAGTTTGGATCATTACGCATACTTAATCTTTTTGTATGTTTTAACTAATTCTGATACTTTTTTTAAAAAACTAATGCTGATACTTATTTATTGTTAACAATACAAGTATTAAATTTAAGTCCAACAATTTACAGGCTGCAAGACCCACATTATCTAACATCAATTTGAAGATACCAGTTGGCAGCTTAGTTGCAGTTGTTGGTGGCACTGGCGAAGGGAAAACGTCACTAGTCTCTGCAATGCTTGGGGAGCTTCCTCCTATTGGAAACGCTAATGTAGTGATCAGAGGATCAGTTGCTTATGTTCCTCAAATATCTTGGATTTTCAATGCTACTGTAAGCTTAATGTCTTTTTCTTTATCATTTCCAGTTTTATACAAGTGCTTGTAGATTGTAATCATTTTTCGCGAGCCTGAGGCTAACACAGACACCATATTTTTCTTTTCTTTTAAGATCTGATTAATTACAAATGAAAACACACAATTTAACTTACTTGTGTCTTTGGCAGGTACGTGACAATATATTATTTGGGTCTGGATTTGACCCTGAAAGGTATCGTAAGGCAGTAGATGTGACTGCCTTGGAGCATGACCTTGAGTTGCTTCCTGTTAAGTTTCTCATTATTATCTCTGTTTTATTATCAAGTATTGGTTATTTATGTTCTGTAATATCAGCTGACATGATCTTATCATTCTATTTTGTAGGGTCGTGATCAAACAGAGATTGGTGAAAGGGGTGTGAACATCAGTGGAGGACAAAAACAAAGAGTATCAATGGCTAGGGCTGTGTACTCTAACTCTGATGTTTATATATTTGATGATCCGCTGAGTGCTCTTGATGCTCATGTTGCTCGACAGGTACTTATTTGCCATTACATGTCTTCTAAAGTAAATTTCAGTGTCTCTATTGTTAAAGCCTTCGAACTGTTCTGTCAAGCCAATATATTTCTAACATGAATAATTATTTGAATCCAGGTTTTCAATGGTTGCATTAAAGAAGCACTAGGAGGAAAAACAAGGGTTCTTGTCACGAATCAATTACATTTTCTTCCCCAGGTTGACAGAATAATTTTGGTTTCAGAAGGTATGATCAAAGAGGAGGGGACGTTTGAAGAGCTCTCAAAAAATGGTACGCTCTTCAAGAAGCTAATGGAAAATGCAGGGAAAATGGAAGAACATGTATATGAAAATGGAGATAGTTTGGCCATTCCCCATCAATCGACTCCACCTTCTGATTCACAAGCATATGAGGTGCCAAAAGATGTGAACTTTACTAAGAAAAAGAAAGAAGGAAGATCAGTGCTTATCAAGCAAGAAGAGAGAGAGACAGGGATTATTAGCTGGGGTGTCTTAATGAGGTAATGACTAGCATGCACTTGATGTTGCAATTGGTATGCGTCGAATAGTGCTAAATATTTCTGTTCAAGTACAATGCATTTCACATGGCTTATATGTTGCCTGTAGACTTACTAGTTTCAATTAGCTACCAGCTTCCTTTACCCAGGATGAACACTCAAATTTTTTATAGTGTCGAGTGACTGTTTGCAAAAGATTATTGAGAAATGGTTATAGCTTCTTTATAGCAGAACCGCCAAAAGAAAAGTATTTGCAGAACATGATTTGGCTAATCTCAAGCTTGAAATAATCTGAAATTTAATTAGCTTTTTCTTCTTAAGGCAAATATTTAGGTGGTTTCCGGATAATAGTTCGGGGTCTTTAGTTTTCATCATATTTTACAAACACTAGCTAGATTCACTGGAAAACCCGCTTTTTTCCTAATTCTGCTTCATTTAATAACCTAAGAACAATCTGAAGTTTTTGCATATTGACTCTTTGTAGAGGATAGATAAGATCCTTCCCAATTCCCATAGCTTTTAAGATGATTCCATTCTGAGACAGAGCTATCCCATTCTGGAATTCGGTAGAACGTCAGCAGATAAACCTTGTAATCTACTTCTATCCATTTAGCTGCATGATATATTTCATGAAGTATTAATTGCATACAGTGACTGAGTTTTCCTGGTATACAACTTTTCTCAGGTACAGAAGTGCTTTGGGAGGCTTATGGGTGGTAACGGTATTGTTTATGTGCTATATATTAACTGAAGTTTTGAGAGTTTCAAGTAGCACATGGCTGAGTGTGTGGACAAAAAACAGCACTTCAACGAATTATGCTCCTGGATTCTATATTCTTGTTTATGCAACATTGTCCTTCGGACAGGTACTCGTTCGTCTGACTAGTATTTGGCACAAGTTCTCTTTTTCTTATGTATCCAAGTTTGTTTACTTTATTCCACTGCTTTAAAGGTTCTTCTCGTTTTGGATGTTTCCTTTGCATGCAGGTGCTAGTGACACTGACAAATTCGTTTTGGTTAATTACGTCTAGCCTCAGTGCGGCTAAGAGGCTTCATGACTCGATGCTGTGCTCCATACTCAGAGCTCCAATGGTTTTCTTTCATACTAATCCTATAGGACGGGTGATCAATAGATTCGCTAAGGATCTTGGGGATATTGACCGCAATGTTGCCAATCTAGTTAACATGTTCTTAGGCCAACTATTTCAGTTGCTTTCTACTTTTGTGCTCATAGGAATTGTTAGCACTATATCTCTATGGGGCATAATGCCACTGCTCATCCTATTTTATGCCGCATATCTCTACTACCAGGTTAATTCCTCTGTCACGACCACTTGAGTACAAATTTTGCATTCTAAAAGTTCACACGGCTTATGACTGACACACTTTGCATATTTAAATTTTCTCCAGAGCACTTCCCGAGAAGTAAAACGTCTCGATTCCATCACCAGATCGCCTGTGTATGCACAGTTTGGAGAAGCACTGAACGGATTGTCAACAATTCGTGCATATAAAGCATATGACAGGATGGCCACCATTAATGGAAAATCCATGGACAATAATGTTAGATTCACTCTTGCGAATGTAAGTTCGAATCGCTGGCTTACCACAAGGCTAGAAACTCTAGGAGGCATCATGATTTGGCTGACAGCAACATTTGCTGTCATGCAAAACAGTAGGATGGAAAATCAGTTGGCATTTGCATCTACTATGGGTCTGCTTCTTAGTTATTCGTTGAACATCACTAACGTGTTGAGCAATGTTTTAAGACAAGCTAGTCGAGCAGAAAATAGTTTAAATGCAGTCGAACGTGTTGGCACGTATATAGATTTGCCTTCTGAGGCGCCAGATGTCATTGATGGAAACCGTCCACCACCTGGATGGCCAGAATCAGGAAAAATAGAGTTTAAGGATGTTTGCTTGAGATACAGGCATGGACTTCCTCCTGTTCTGCGGGGATTGTCATTCGTTATTCCTCCATGCAAGAAAGTTGGAATAGTGGGCAGAACTGGTGCTGGTAAATCAAGCATGCTTAATGCTCTATTCAGGATTGTGGAACTCGAGAAAGGAAGTATCATGATTGATGACTTTGACGTTGCAAAATTCGGATTAACTGATCTGCGTAAAGTTCTGAGTATCATACCACAATCCCCAGTTCTATTCTCAGGTACTTGTCATTCTCATGCTTTCTGTAAATAAGTCATCAGTAGGCAAATGTGGCAATTGTGTCATGAATGTTTGTCAAGTTTGTGATCTTTGGGCATTTCTTTTTACCGTGTTGCTTATTCTTCTAATAGGGAGTGTTCGGTTCAATCTTGATCCTTTTGGTGAACACAACGATCCGGACCTTTGGGAGGCTTTGGAAAGGGCTCACTTGAAGGATGTGATCAGGAGAAGTGTTTTTGGTTTGGATGCTGAGGTAACATTAACAAAATTAAATTTGTGTCTTCAGGTTTGATAGGGAAACTTATAACTAAATTTGAATCACTTTTTCCTTTTTTGAAGGTTTTGGAAGGAGGCGAAAATTTTAGTGTGGGGCAGAGACAACTATTAAGTCTTGCTCGAGCATTGCTTCGCCGATCAAAAATCCTTGTTCTCGATGAAGCAACAGCCGCTGTTGATGTTAGGACAGATGCACTGATACAGAAGACAATCCGTGATGAATTTAGATCTTGCACTATGCTCACCATTGCTCATCGTCTCAACACTATCATCGACAGCGACTTAGTCCTTGTTCTTGATTCTGGCCAGGTATGACAGAAACCACATCATGCTCTCCATATAACAATATGTTTTAAACCAAATTTTCGTTGATATGGAGAAGTAAGATTTTGTCCAAAGCTTCTCAAAACACAGGATTAATGACTCCAAACATTCATCTGCAGGTGATTGAGTATGATACACCCGAAAATCTTCTTGCAAGTGAAGGAACAGCATTCTCTAAGATGGTTCAGAGTACAGGGCCTGCTAATGCCGACTACTTGCGGGACTTAGTGTTAAGTAAGGAAAGACAACACAAACAAGAAGAGAGACTGCAGATTAACGAGGATTTGAGATGGCTCTTATCTGCTCGTTGGAGTGCAGCTACACAGTCCGCGCTTATTCTCAACCTTGCCTCTTCCATAAAGGACCTTCAAGTACTTGACTGCAAAGATGAGAACAATTTTGTCAACAAAACAAAGGAAGCAGTTGTAACTTTACAGGAGGTTTTAGCAGGAAACCATAATGAAGCTATAGATGAGACGCTTGATCAGCATGAGGTCCCAAGAAATACCTGGTGGTCGGCTTTCTATAGAGTAATTGAAGGTGAGCTTTTCTGGCATGACTTGTTGCCTCTTGTTTTAAGCCATTGTTTTGTTTTTCAAGCAGAGTACATTACTGACAGATGCTATGTTTTTGGGTTACATTCAGGTCTAGCTGAAATGAGTAGATTGGCAAGAAACGGATACCAGAACCTCGAAAATGATTTCGAGAATACCTCAGAGAACTGGGATCTTCACATTTAGAGAAGGCTGGCTGCTGGAGTTTCAAACTGCTTTGAAAACTTTGCCAAAACGCCATTTCAGGGGAGATTTCACATGCGGCCAATAGTTTGACAGTGGTAAACGAATCTTACAGTACTGTTAGCTTTACGTTACATTTCAGTTACACTGATTAGCAGACATGGCAGCACGCATTGGTTCTTCGTTAGTTCAGACTTCAGATATTGGGGAGTCATTGAGAGACTAAACTGCCAGACACTTGAGCTCTAGAACTGTGAGGAACTGTAGGGTGTATGAAAGATGGATGAGACTAGGGAAGGGCGATTTCTAACTTGGATTATACCAGGCGATAAGTTGGGCTATTTGTTCAAATTTCTTGTCGCTGAAGGCCAATACTTGGTCAAAACTGAAATTCTTCGCATTTGATCGAAGACATAATAATGGAAAAGAATCGCAAGATTGTGTGTATATAGATTTGAAATGGGTAAGTAAAAATGTTGACAGTGGACACTTTGGGAGCAACTCATTTTCCTGGCCTCGCTTTGTTGGAGGTGAAAAGTCCACGTGTGTACTTTTTTTTTTTAAGAGGCAAATTTATCCTACAACCACACCTTATATCACCACACAATTCTTAAACCTGTTGTGTACACTAATGATCTTTAACAGATCTGTCTCTCAACCTGCTTTTGTATGCTTCTGTATATTGGTAAAAGAACTGATCTTCAGCTTGTGGTTCCCTTCATTTTCTTTACGAATAATCTATGAGATGACAAATGAATCGGAAAAAGTAGAAATCCGGGAAATGAAACTCCCCGTGCATTTGATTCAGCAGAATGAACAACCTGGAAGAGTATTTGTGCGGAAAAAGCTAAGATCTTTCCTCATAATAGCATCATTATATGCACCTGTTAGGAGGCATCTCTAGTCCTCTACCCAAAATTACATGGTTCCATATTACCAAGTAACTTCTAACCAAATAATGTACATAAATACTCACATAAAGACCCCTTAAGTAGCAGTAGCACTGGTTGTAGTTTCTTCAGGTTCTGATACTGAAAGAAGTACTTCAAAACTTTGGACATAAGCATCTGAAAACACCATTAGTGCTTGAAACACCTTGGGAAGGTTAATTTGCAGGTTGTTCAAAATCATTGTTCTGGTCACTTTCACAGCACTAGCACATTTCGCCTTTTCATCTTCAACCAACTTCTTCAGTACTTCAACTTTGGCACGCCTGATAACTAGAGGATGCTTTGTAGTAGCAACACCTTCAGAAGATAAGCTTCCTGCAGCTTTCATCTCCACTTCTGAAAGTACAGAATTCTCCCTAAACAGTTTCCTTTCGAGCTTTTCGGATCTTTTATGCATGTTGCGTTCTTCTTGCTGCTGCAAGATAATGGCCTGAATTGCTGATAGTAATTCATTAATGGCATCGGACACAATCTGTAGAGAAAATGTGATGTATTTGTGAATGTGATTATCATTTAATCCTCCTAAAAATGAAATGATCCTCCTAAAAATGAAAAGATAAAACAAGCAGTTAGCTTTAAACCCATCATCTATGGAGTCATCCTCCTAGGATCTAGGGTGATTATGGTGACCCTTAAGGTATTGGCCTATTTAACCACACCACATGCCTCGAAGTAATATCAACACCCTTGGGTCTTCGTATTTTTGGTCAAGAAGATGGAAGAGATTGACAAGTTTACCTGGTCAGGCAAGGTATCTAGTGCTTGCAGCCATTTTCGACAAAGGATACGCACTGCTGATGAGTTACCATTTGTACTGCCAGTATCTTTAACACAATCTGTGAGTTTTGTCCATTTGCAAAGGGCCCTTACATACTCGTGCTGAAACTTGACAAGTTTGCAAAAGCTTTGGTACCATGAAGTCACCTCTGTGTGCAGCTGAGCTGCAGCTTGTCGGTGGTATTCACTTGTTGGATCAACGCTTTGCAGTTCTGTTACTTGACTCAGATGTCGAGATATATGAAGCTGCACTTGGTGACAGCTGTGCATCGTTCGCCACATTTGCATCAGCCTGGAATCATTAGAGAACATTATCAATGATGAAAATACCTGGAGAGCACAATCCACATACACACCATATTTGTTACAAAATGTGTCATGCTAAAATTGACGTTAAATAGGTCAAGACTCAAGACAAACAAAAAGACATGGATGCCTTCAAAGTTCAAAACATAGAAGGCATTTAGGATCATGTTCATGAGACATTTTGGCTGAAATTTACTCAAGTGGCCTAAAAAGTTGTAAACTATTCCATGCAAATTATATTTACATGCATGCGGCAGGCCATAAGTGTATGCCAACAAATCCCGGTCACATAGAACACAATAGTCTTCGTAAAGCCATGTTCAGCGACCTTGCAAACACCCATTGATATGGGACGTGAGTATTCTGGTGTTCACTTACCCTGAAGCTAGTGTAATGAGCTGAGGATGCAACTCGTCATTTATAAGCTTCAATATGTTTGAATAAGATCTGCCAATTGAGTCTTCCAGTGACAAGATATGGGCCAGCAAGTTTTCGATGCTCAACTGTGTTTTCTCGGCTTTGGCCAAATCTTGGTCTACCTCTTGTCTCTGTAGCAGTGAAGATTTTCTTCCATGTTCCATCTTTGCAATTTCTTCATCCTAGACAAAGGATATCGAAGAGACTAAATAAGCGGGCAACTATTTTTTGGCAAGAAGGTATACATAATAATTAAGCCGAAAATAGGTGAAGCAATATTGTCCCTCTCTGGCAATGTCGACTTAACAGACAACCTCTCCAATATTACATCTAACACCCCCATTTGGTGGGTATTAGCTAGTACTAGCGTAATAAATATATCCATTTGCATCATTTAACAGTTTTTCATGGAAAAATTACCTTCACATCTTTGTATAGTTTCTGCTCCTCCAAGTAAAGTCTCTCAAGAGTAATGCAGTGAGCACCGGGCTTGCAAGGTTCACCAGATCCAGCAATGCCCCCAGTATCTTTATTTGGCGAAAGTGATTTGGAAGACCAACTCCATGTCAGTGCACTAAAAACTTTCGCCGAACTGCTTCTCCTCCCTGTATAATCAAATGTAAAACACATATAAACAAATGCATAAGGTAAGGGGAAAAGAAAGGTATGTGATCCATATGCATGCATTTAAGGGATATTTGAAACAACTTACAGCAGCAGGACATACTTGAACGAGAAAAAGTAGTTGAAATGTTATTCCAAAAGAATTCAGTGATATTAGAGTGCACAAAACAAATGAAA
This sequence comes from Plantago coronopus, assembly GCA_036897195.1. Lineage (NCBI taxonomy): Eukaryota > Viridiplantae > Streptophyta > Magnoliopsida > Lamiales > Plantaginaceae > Plantago > Plantago coronopus. The sequence goes on from JAYMSL010000171.1 coordinate 24,914, forward strand.
CGCCACGATATAAGAGAAGCTTGGCAAGTAGCCCCAAAAATCTAGTTCATGTGCAATTAGTTTCAAAAACATTATCAAAACAATAAGAATTCAGAGCACTTCATCAAGAATTAAAAGTGTTACGAGGGATATCAAACAATCTATCTGACAAAGGAGAAAAGTAATTACTCTTGGTGTCTTCAGCAGTCTGGTAGGCAAAAGTGCCACCACAGTCGATATCTATGAATACAGCAATTTCCTTCACTACAATGGATGCTTTCAGGAAATACTCATCCAAATCCTTCACAATTGCTGTCAAGGTCTTTTTGCCCCTCCAGACTACCATTGAAAGATCATCAGCCTCTTTTCTCTGTGAGCTCGTCATGGATACATTATCATCAACAAGCTCAACAATCTCCTTTTTTGCTCGAACAGCATTAACCTCCTCCTCAGCGTAAACAACCTCCTCCTCGTCCTCCTCATCTACAAATTCAGTTTTTGTATCTGCCCAATTCTCATCCTCAGCCTCTAAGGTCTCATTTCTTCTTTCACATTGGGGCATTGGGGCAAAAGGGTCCCAATACTCCCAAGAAGAACTAGGACCTGGCGGAGGAGGAGAATCACCACCATTTTCGTCAACCTCCACGATTTCATGAATCGGCTTTCGTCTATTCTGAACTTTCCTCAAATCGGGGCTAAATGTTGGCGGGGGTGGAGGTGATGGTGGCAAAGGGGGCGGTGGAGAAGGAAGGAATCGAATACCTGAATTGGTATCCTCAACTTCTAACAATTCAGACTCTGTAAATTGCCTAAGGGTAGCTCCAGTATTTTTCAATGATCTCAAGTAGGCTAACTGAGCATTAGCAAATTCGTGCCGGAATCTTAACAATTGTTTCATCAACCTCTTCCTATCCCTACATACCCTCACCCTCTCTTCTTGATCAATTCTTGAAAAAGCACAACCCATCTCTCAAAATTGAGTCTTCTGGATAAACTAACCTCAATGTAATACAAGCATTCTAAATGGAATTCAAAACCTCAAACTCAATATTCAAACTTCAAAAGCACAGATGACAAAACCCATTTTCTCAAAATTCCAAATTCTCCAGCTCAACCAACACAACCAAAATGTATGATTCACACAGCATATACTTCTAAAAAGGCATGAATATAACAAGTGGATACACTTCACAGCCACGTGGAATAATAGAAAATAGCAAGACACTAACTTTATTGAGTTCACCTTGTTCCCAAGCTGAAAAGCAAAACATGAAAAATAAATTATTTCAAGAACAAACACAGTTTGAGCTCAAACACCATCAAGAAACATAAATCTAGCTCAGTGTCAGCTCAAGAAGAAAAAAGACAAAGAGAAGACATGAATGAAAGAGAAAACAATGGAACTGTCCAAGACAGAGTCTGTCAGAGACAAGAAAAGGCCGAGAACTTTGAGGGTTTCTTGGAAAATGAGTTATCAAGAAAAATGAAATAAAGTGAAGGAACAAGAGTGAGGAAAATGGAGATTTAGTGAGGTGGGTGTATATATATTAATGGCATGGTTAAGAGAGAATGTGCAGAAAATGCAGAGGGAAAATGAAGCTCGATACCCAAAATTGAAGAGCAGAAGAAGAATCCTAAGTAGTACTACTGGAAGCTAGAAAGCATGCTTAAGGAGAATGATAAAGTATATTCTTCATTATATAATCACAGTCTTTGTTAGACAGCGCCAAAAGGCTTTGGAGTTTGGACATTGCATTTCAGAAAATATGTACAAGATCCGAAACTCAAAACTGGACTGAAGTTGAGTTTTAGAAATAAAATTGATACCTTGAAAACTTAAAAGTTCGAAGATTTTATTTGTTCATTTATTGTCATCATATTTAAATTCAAGCATTATTACACCTTAAGTAACCTCTCAATACATGAGATTTTTTAAAAAATTGAGAACTTAAATAGGTATAATAACAACCTAGTCCAATGATAATCGGTTTCAAATTTTGTAGTTTAAATTTTCAAAAAAGAAATTACAAAGAAGGGAAAAAAATGTTTTTTCAAAATTTTGTTTCAATGACTCGTAAGAGTATATTTCACAATTCACATTATTACATAATTTAACTATCCTAAAAGTACAGTAGTATAACACATTCTCTCTATAAAAATATTTTACAGGTGTGTATAGAACAAGTCTTGTATTAAATTGTTTATAATTAATCACACTTTATGATGTAATTCATATTGAATTTGAACTTATAACATAAGTTGTGCCCAATTATATAATAAAAGCACAAAACATGTCTAGTTATAATGCGCGACAAGTAAGACTACCACCAACGGAGTGTTCACCATTAATGTTGCAGCCGCGAGAGCGTGTAATTCCCCCAATGGAGAGTCGCGCCTATGCGACTGAACTTGAAAGGTTGGGGTTGAGCCAGTTCCGTCCAGTCCCAATTGAATGGTCACCAGCCCACATAGGGGATGCAATGTTTTTTCAAAACAAATTATATTTCTGAAGAAAAAAAATACGAAAATTATACCAACGACCATATTTTTGAGATTTTATAAATAAGGAGCGTTCTTCACTCATTTCCTCACACTTCAAAAATCACCTTCTTTCTCTCTGTTAAACACTTAAACTCAAAACACTCTCTAAAAAATCCTCCTCTTCCAACAATATCTTTCCACAACTCAAATACCGCCTCCAACAATCCGGTCACCGTCAAAGATGTCACACGGTCGATCGGTCCATCATATGAATCCACTACGTTAACGTACAAGTCGTTTCATCACCGATGTGGTCTAGGCTAATGCGGATGCACTACAATCGTACAAGACGATCGTCCACCGGCCAAATCAAAGAAAGTTGTTTCACAAGTCCGACAACGATTGCACGGAGTGGTTAGGGTGGTGTGTCCCAGTGTCAGATGTTCCCTTTGCCATCGTTCGTGATTACATCTAAGCACTTGATCACGGAGTTTCACTGTCAAAGTGTGAAAACAGTCCATGCAGGTCTCGATACAACCATGAGGCATGTGATCAGTGCGGACAAGAGTGCGAGATCGATGTATCTAAGGATGACGCAACTATCGACCAATAGCTCTACTACCGCGAGCATTGTCATCAGGAACACGGGCGAGCTATTCTTGTTCCCACGCGTGATCGAATGTTTGAAATTTAGTATACGTGTTTTCAGTTCCAAGTTTTAGTAGGTGTATTTCAAATTCAGGGTGTACTTGTAAAGTACTGTTTCTGTTATCTAAATAAAATTGGTTTTTAGAATAGTATGTTTTAAATGTTTTGTATAGGTGTAGCGAACACATTTCGATAATTACAAAAATTTGGGAAAGACCACTTATTTGTGGACTTTTCAAAAAGATCACCTAATAGTATCATAATATGCGATATTATCAATATAATGTCCAACGTTACTAATATTACTAATATGATAATATATTAGTAACATTGAACATTGTATTGATAACATCGCATATTATGATGCCATTGGGTGTATTTTTGAAAAGTCCACAAATAAGATAGCATATTAGTAACATTGGACATTCTATTTGATAACATTGCATATTATGATCCTAATAGGTGGTCTTTTTTAAAAGTCCACAAATAAGTGGTCTTTCCCAAGTTTTTCTCTTCGATAATATATACCAAATACAATCATTGAAAAGGTTCAAACAAAAATTTGTCATCAACTTAGCACTGAAATGTGTTTTGATCGCGCAAACATGTCACGACCGTGACACCTCAAAACGAGTATCACCGTTGTGGATGGTTTTACAATAGTAGTTTTATATTTTCTATATAATAACATAAAGAATCTATCTTCAGTTATACTGTGTGACAAATTATAAAAATAATCACCGTAATTTTAGACTAAACCATACACTTTGGGTGACATTTAACGTACTTGAAACTAAACACATGCATTAAGATTTGAGGTTTGAGATCAAACTTTAGTTAAACATGAATACACACGTACTAAGTTTTCACTAGCAATAAGTTTGTCCACGTTGTATATACAACTTTTCCACACAAGAAAAGGTAAAGGCATTGGAAAAGTTTTAAAGGGTAAACACGGTTATACCAAAATTGGTCAGCAAAAAGGACGCTTTTTATTGTTTAGACTAACAACAAATTAAAGGAGTCTCTTTAGTTAGTGATAGACAATACAAGGGACCCTCTTCTTGGCCACAACAATGCTAATACACTTCATACACATCCAACTACCAACTCAGATCAGTGTCATACTTTTTGTATCAGTTAGTCTATTAGTCCAAACTATGTAACCCCATTTCAATGTGCAACTTCGTGGTATCCTATGTATTTCTGATAATGATACCATTCTAATGTCTAAGATAGATGACTACAGATTTTAATGGTGTTAATTATAATATACTATAGTTTAAGGTTTATCTAGTGACCTCCAGTAATCACATTTCATGAGGTCGGGTCGAATATGAACTATTTGTTTTACTACATCCGCACATGACTCAATAACTTTGAAGACCCAAATTTTCATATATAGTTATATAATATAATCTTCAAATATATATCAACTCATTGTGATAATCAACAGTTCTTGGTTGAAGTGGTAAGGGACTTGAGTTCAATTAAGCAAGGTTTTGAGTTCGAGTCTTGTATTGTGAATGTAAACAGAACATCATTGCCTTGTTGGTAGAGCTGTCGCTCAAAAAATGGTCTGACGTTACTGAACTGAATTAGTCGTATAAGTGGAGACAAGTAAGAAATCTGGAAGAAAAAAAGAAACTCATCGTACTATTGGTATCTATCTCATACTAGAATTTAAGTTGTGTTTGTACTTTGTAGAGTGTAGACATCAGACATGCATGGCAGCATGGGAGACTCTTGTTATCAAATCTGATTTGAGTATTTGCAAAGGTGGTGGTTGTGCTGATGAGTGATGAGCTGATGATCATCTACAGGGGCGGAGGTATGAAGGAGTTAGGTGTGTCTCTAGCCACACCTAGTTTTGGTCCAAGTAATATTTTAGTAGTAATGTTTTTGAATTTGTCAGTTGTAGCAGTGGTAAGTAATCCACTATTTCATCCAACACGCCCAGGATCGATCTCTTTCATTAACAGTTTTTGTATAATAGAACAGTTTTTTGCTATTCATTGAATTATTAGAAGATTTTTTTTAAAAAACAATATTCATCACTAGCTCTTCTCTAGTATATTTAGCCACACCTTAATATAGATCCTGCCTCCGCCCCTGATCATCTAGCAGCCTTATTTGCTAAGTTTCCAGGGACATGCTATATCTTAATCTTAATTTCCATTATCTTCGAAAAAGAACGTGTAAATAAATGTTTATTATAGTAAGTAGGGTGGTCAATAGACTTTTTAGGGAGTTGGGTACCCACTCCGGCACTTTACGGTTCAGACCGTCGTATGTCCATTGGGCCTTAATTAGGGGCACAGTAGCGTTGTGAGTTTGGGCTTTGGCTTTCTGGGCTGAAACTGAAAACTGTGGAACTCGTGGATCAACAAAAATTGTGGAACTGATGGGATGGTCTAAGGCGGATGACATGCATATCAGCATATGGAATGGGAAACTTGGACCATCCACAATTCCACACTACGCACATCCCATTTTCACGAATTCGGTTCTAAAACCGCAGTTTTGGTTTTGTCTTCCACATTGGAAAGACGAACAATCTGACACGTTATTTTTGCAAAAATGAATTTGTTATATGAAGGTTTGTTATGAAAAAATTAACATGAAACGAAATTTAAAATTACGAATATATCGAGATTTAAAAATTATTTGAAGAACGTGCTGAGCAAACAAAACATAGTAGATATTGGTTTTATTTATAAATTTCAGAAAAATAATGATGTTGGTTATTGTACAAATATGTTTAGAATTATGTAGTGGCTTTATAAACAAGCAAAGGAGCACTAAGGGTATTCATTAGATTGACTCGAAACTCGAAGTAATTGAACCACAGTTTGAATTTGAATTATTAGTAATTCGTACGTTGCATGATAATATCTGCACGATGTTACGGTAAAATTGGATTAGTTCATGCGGCTCCGGAGGCTCTGTTCTTAAATTGTGTTCTATCACATGTTCTGGCTTCCAGGATTGTGACACGTTAGCCTGCAATAAAGTGGCCCAATCATCCCATTTTATTTCTTGTTCTCCATTTCAATTCCATCCGGTTAGTGCAATTACAATTTAATCACAGCTTCCTTCCACTACACACTATAAAATGAGAACCTTAAGTATCAAGTTTGAAGTTTGAATATAAATTACTTTTAAAATATAATAATATAATGCTTATAAAAATCATATCATATTAATATTTTACTTCCTAATTTTTCATTATATAATGTCTAGAAACTTCCTCCATCTATATTAAGTGTAACATTTGGAAATAAGTACAAATTTATTATAATAAATAGTATAGAACACAAAAATTTTACATTATTTTTCAGTTCAATTTAAATCGGGTACGTTGATCTTACACATTCAATTTTAATCTAATACGTACATTTGTCAATGTAAATATACAATTCATATTCCTTGTAACTCTTCCAATCTATTAAATTTCTCTTTTTCTCTCTTATTTTTCGTAATGTTAATTTTACATATGTAACGAAATGTCTAAAATGGTAAAATATTGCACTTATCATGGGACGGATGGAGTATATATATTTTATTGTTTGTAATGTGAATACTTTACTTCCTAAACTTTCAAAACAATGGTAGATTCTTGGACTATTTGCTAAATTTTGATTATATATTTTGTTTGATGCTCTAAACGAGATGAGTTGTAAGTAAGAGGTTTGGAGTTCGAATCTTAAACGTACCTATTCTTCATAATAGAACATTAACGGAGTGTTTGACACTCAGTTAGAGAACTGAATTAAGCTCCTAGCCGAGTTCTACCGTAGAATTTAGCTTTGACATTGAGTTAATGTTAAGACATTTACCCTATTTTTACATAATCGAAACTCCGGTTACTGTTCCCGGGTTAATAAATTCTGATAACTTTAAAACATAACTCAGTGTCAATGAGTATATAAGTCTTTTATTATAAATAGTTTTTGAATTAATTAAATTAATCTTCAATTATAAATTTTTATTGATAAAATATTTTCTGAAAATTACATAGCTAAAATCTAAGAAGTGAAGTTTTACAATATAATTTTGTCAAATATCTTACAATTATATGCTAAGTTTTTTAAATTAAGTTAGACCATTATGGATAATAAAAAGATAAAAGTGTTGAAACAAAGATATAATGAGACGGAGGCTTTTTTTTGCAAAGACGGAGGCTTATTGAATCATAGATATAATTAATGTTGGAATTTTAAAATTATGGTGTCAACTGTCAACAGATGCAGGGATTAAAAGAGAACCTATTTATTATGTTTTGTAATAGCACTAACCGGATGGAATTGAAATGGAGAACAAGAAATAAAATGGGATGATTGGGCCACTTTGTTGCAGGCTAACGTGTCACAATCCTGAAAGCCAGAACAGACGATAGAACACAATTTTAGAACAGAGCCTCCGGAGCTCTTTCTTACCACTAGAAATCCAATGCTTTCATGTTTCATTGTTTCAATTCAGTTAACTTTCTGCCTCAATTTGTCAATTATACCCCCATCTGATTTCTTGAAACTACAAACGGTGGCCCAAACAACTACAGTGTTTCTCTGTTGCTCTAGGCTAATAGCTTGTACTTCCTATGAATATTTTCTTTAATTTTATAGAACCAGAAAGCTTTCCTCTCCATTTTATGTTTCAACTTTAGCAACTCAGGACTCAAGATTCTTGCTTCTTCTCATCCCCACCATAATGAGGAAGCAGCAGCAACAGAAGAACAAATCCAAGAAGCCGGAATGGGTCGGCTCGGCGGCATCACCCTCATTGATCGTCGATCGGTATCTGTCAGATAAAGCTTCCCATCTCATTTCCAAATCGACGATGTGCAGATCCGGGCCAAGTGAGGGTGGTGGTTAAGGAGGGAGGTGGGCAGTGGTTTAAGAGGGAGGTGGCA
>JAYMSL010000172.1:0-32803 GCA_036897195.1 Plantago coronopus
GGTCCAACTGCCATTTGCCGCCTAAACTAACTGGAATAAAAGAAAAGGCAAAAGAAAAGAAAATAGGGTGAGGAAATTAAAGAAAAGCAAAATTCAATATAAGTGATGGCATTTCTGTAAATAATGGGAACTTTAGATGACACATCAGCAAAAAGCAACTCCATGTCATCGGCAGTTTGACTTTTTGGGGGAATCTGTAATTGTTTCAAATTCACGTTGTAAATCTTGGATGGATATGTAATTGTTCAAATTGCAGGTGCTAAAGTGACAAGTGACCAAATAGTAGGGGGTGTATATGTAATTTTCTCTAAACATATACTTATAGTTTTTTCGTCCGAGTAGAGACCGCAGGCGGGGGTAATATGCTATTTTTTTTTATAAATATTACAATGATAATGGTTTTACAAATTGCTAATCAATATTCATCTAAATCTCCTAATTCTTCATTTTAGAGTATATAATCACTCATTTCGGGGGATCGAACCCGTAAAATCTAAAATACTATTGGGGTGAAATGCTAGAATATTTGAAATACGTAATAGAAAATATGCGGATTTAAGGTTACTAAGCCTTCCACCTCCCCACCCCCGAACACAACTGAAATTAAAGTGACATGATCATAGCCTAAAAGGACTTTCGTATTGAACTATAAGTTAGTATTTCTAATATTTCCATTGAATTGTGTTATACAAGATATAATTATGCCGTGGCAACGCCACGGGTTATTACTAGTAGGATAGGATCGGATGATACCTATGAAGAATTCCCTTGAGAAAAAGAAAGAAAACAACATATACCAAAGAATATCACATTCTCAAGACTTTGAAATGGAATGAAATCCACAAAGAATATATATCACTCACAACTACTAGATCTTTTAAGCTAAAGTTAGCTAGAATATCAAATACGGAATATTAAGTTTATAGTAGATTTGAAATTCGAGTATAAACCCCTGCAAAAAAGATGTTCATATGGTTAAAAGAAAAATAATCCTTATTTTACATTCAAGTTCATATTCACAAACTGATACTCTGACCTCTGGTTACGAAATGATTATTTGTGAAACTTTGTTTCAACCCTTCTTTATCGGAGTGCGATATTTGAGGTTTAACATATCAGGTAAACGTACACGTCAACATACTACACAAAAAATTAGATTCTTTGGTAGTCGTGGCTCTTTAATTAGTGGATTTGGGTTGACCGCCTATTTTCTTTGTGCACCTCACTTTGTTCGCTCTAAGGTTGTTTCTTCATTGAGAAACTTTTGGAAGAGTCCACTAAAACTAAATGTGGTCTTTTAAAAAAGTCCACTTAAAAACATTACCTATTTACAATATAACATCACCTATTTCAACATAAACATCAATTATTTACAATTTACAGCAACCATCAACTATTAACAATAAACATCAACTATTTTTTAATAAACATCAACTATTTTGCAATACATCAACGGTTTACCATGAAACATCGACTATTTACATTAAACATCAACTATTTTGCTATGAAATAATCGATTATTTTACATTACACATTAACTATTATATCACTAACATCAACTATTTATAAATTATCAACTATTCAATTATAAACATTAAATATTTGATAATAAACATCACCTATTTTAATATTAACATCAACAATATTGAGAACCCATGGGGTGGTGCAGTGGTAAGGTGTATGGTGTATTGGTTAGATGTCCCGGGTTCGATTCCCGGAGGTGGAGATTTATTGGTGTTTAAGGTTAGTATTGGTGTGTTGATATAAGGTGGTATTGGTTTAGTCTAGTTAGTGTAGGAGTAGGCTAAAATTTGCGTGTTAAAAAAAAAAAAAACATCAACAATATTGAGTGGACTTTTCGAAAAGACCATTTATAAGTGGACTTTCCCAACAATTAGTATTCTTCATATCTCTTGGGCTGTTAGTGGCCGGTCGTTCTTAGGTTTTACCGGTGACCTCTATTATTATTATCATATTGGTTCGGTTTTTTTCCCTCTTTCTCTCTTCTCTCTCTCTGTGTTCAGACTTCAGACTAGACTATGAATCTTTACAAAGTTTTACTTTTACCCGTTAATTAATTTTAATATATAATAATTTTGTCGGTTAAAAAAAAAAATACTGCATAGAACAATTTACTACTTATAACGGTAGCATAGTTTGAGGTATATTTCAGCCTCATACACAGATACACTAACCCAGTTTCTCCAACTACATTAATCTGATTTTTTCAATTCCTTAATTACAAGCCAACTAGTTGTACTTAATGTAATTTTATACCAGTTCTATGTGGAAACTCGAATAACTGTTGTACTATTTCTTCATCTTTATTATTTTTTTCATACAGCTTATGACTTCTGTCAGGACATTTTCAGATTCTCTTTGCCAAGTATGCAACAACAATTATTGAATAACACATTCATTTGCGTCTACATACAAGATTCTTAATTTCGTGGAGCAGAAGCTTCTCAAAACGTAAGTTCGCGTCACATATGTTTCCGACCTATTCCTGTGTTCGGAACAAGATATGTTATAAAATGTATAACCTTTGGACCGAAGTATATGACACACTCATTAATGAATTTGCTTAGTGTTTGTTATTGCTTAAAAAAAAAACACTTCTCTGTTTTGGGAAAAAAAAACAGAAATGTAGTGTTTTATTTCACACCTTATGCTTCTGCTTCTCTAAAAAAAAGTAGGTAACCGCTGCTTTTTAGAAGCAGCCTAAGACTTGTTTTTTCATGCTTAAAGCACTCCATGCTGCTTTTTTTTTTCCTAATTAGCAAACACCTACAACTTTTTAGCAAAAACACTTCTATACCATTTTAATCAAAAACAGTTTAAAATCAATTCTGAAAATTAATGGCAAACACTCACTAATTGAACGCATAATCTACTAGGAAATACAGCAGGATTTGGCCTGGTCCTTCAAAATATTCATAGTTTAAGGAAGTATCTAAAATCCAAAACAGTGTGAAGTTTGAGAATACCAGTACGAATATTATATGTGACGCATCAGTACATTTAAGAGTATATATAAACTTTCGGTTACATGTAAGATCAACAAAGCTACAACCTAATTGGTGATCAAGATATTAAAATGTTACTACTTGTTTGTCCGTACGTACGAAGAGGCCACCATAAAAGATTATTGACACTATAATATTACTAGTGAGACCAAAAAGAAAGAAACAGAATTCGTAAACATACATTATCTACAAAATTGTACAATTGAGATGTTAACCTGCGACATTAAGGAAAAACATTCAATTTCCAGCACTCTATAGCTGCTCCTAGATATCAACATTCAACAACAAGCTAGCTTTGCCTACGTCCATGGCGGACGACTTATAGTCCACCGGAGTGCCGGACAATCTGCATATAGAAACTCAGAAAAAGAAATTTCATCTTAATCTTGTTCCATATTTAGTATTCGTTGTAATTGACTTTCGGATTGTTACCATAACACATGTGGTGTAAATTAATACGTTGATGACTTTGTACTATTTGAGATATTGAAACCGACATCGTTACAAGTTTTATGACATATATATTGATGGTTATATATTAGAATCAAAATTAGAACAAATTTTAAAGAATTTTGTTTTTTTGAACATTGTATTACACTACAATACTCATTCCTCTCAAATAATGATTTTCCGAAACGACAAATTATTATAAAATACAAACTATCAAGTAAATATAAATGTATTCTATGCATGAGTCACTTAAACTACGAACCTCAAACCTCATACTTGCAATTCATCAATCCACTTTCGCTGAAGTCCTGAACCATCTTATAACTAACTTCCTCCTTTCTAATGAGGTCGATGCACATTTATAAATATAAATATTAAACATTTTCTTGTTAATTGAGCATATTCCTTGAAATATATTTATCCTTATAGCTTCCAAAGGACTTTCAAAGAGAAAGAAAAAGTAGATTAACATTTAAGACAATGATTAAGGTTCAATTATTTGTTAAGAGTACTATCTTAGTGATTTGTTATTTGTTAAGCACCAGCCACCACGAAGCTGTGATTGCTCGTTAATGGCTGTCCAATGAAAGGAGATGGTTGGTTCCACATCGCCATTTTTGTCTTCATCCTTCCAGCCGTGCGTATCTGCATAAATCTGTCATATTATTATCACAAGACAACTAGTGGAACAAACTAAAAAGTTAGTATTACACAGATTCTCATTTCCTACGCGGACAAAAGTGAAGTAGCTATTTGTTAATCTCCCACTTTTATAATGATCAAATTGGCACATTTTAGAAGTTTATTATATTTTGCAATCATACATGCTTTGAATTCATTAAAAATTGCCATTATAGGGTTTTGTTAGATAACATTTATAACGATGTCGTCATGATGAATATTACATGTACAAATTTACGTTCGTCTTGAAAATGAGATGTTAATGAGAAAAGAAAGTGGATGGAAAAATATGTAAGTTGTGGGCACCATTTTTTTTCCAAGGTTTACCATGGTAACTTAGCACGCATTGCACTTCATCGAGTAGTATACAAGATAAGACATGCCGATAATCATGTTCTGAAATCCAGAGATATGATCCGAAAGGGAATATGTAACGATAATTAATTTTACCGACGAGTCTTTAATCACGTCATGGTGAGATTCATCATATTCCAAAAGATTATATGCATCTATTAGTGTGAGACATTGATTGTATAACTTTGGCAATGAGTTTTTGAGGAGTATTATAGAATGATTTTGTCTATAGGTTTAGGTTCTAACATAAATTGGGCCGAAGTAAACTGAATATTATAGAATGATTTTGTTTTCAGATTTGGGTTCTAGTACGTAATTGGGCCGAAGTAATCTAAGCATGGTTTTGCAATGTATATTTATTATATTAATTGAGTATCATCATCCTTTAGTCAGTCGGTTTGGTTCTTTATAGTAAATTCGAATAAATATTATTTCTATCACACATCAAAGATGTGAAAGATAGCACTGAAGATGTGCCATAATGTTTATGTATATGTAATTTTCAACTCTAGTGGTGTGGTCATGGTGAGGTTGTTTTGAGCAATGAGTCATTCTAAAACATTTTTGGGTCAATTTTATGAATTAAAAATATAGTGGGGTCATAGTGCATTAAAACTAAGTTAATTGATTTTCTTTTAGTTAAAAATATAGTAAAATACGTGGTCAATGCATTTTGGACTTACTTGTAAAAATATATAGGGGTTAATTTATTATTATATCATTCTTGTGGGGGTGTTTATAAAATTACCCAAATTACAAAACTTTGCTTTCCAGTTTCCACAGACCGATAGTAATTTCAGATGATCTGCTGGTAATTGATAAACACAACCCTAAAATCTTCTATCCTTGTGAGTGGGCATAGGAATTTCCTCCAGGTATCACATTTCTAATTCTATCTGTTGTCGTTTTTAATTATTTGAATTTGATTTGATTATGAGTTATGAGTTATCCATGGAATCAGAACTATGTAAATTGAGCTAACATTTTTGCAATATCTGAATCGGGTTATCTATGGGGTTTTGATTTGTAGAGATAATTCAACTCGCAATCTTCTCCTGTAAAGCTATGTAGCTGGAGCTGTGGACACTTCTCTGTTAATGCCTTTTTATTTGCTGTTTTACTCGTTTCCTTAGACAATTAGATGATCTGGCTGCGTTTCACTGCATTGGGCTTTCCGGATCTATATAATCAACATGATATGAGCTTGTTATTCAATGTGAAGATTTGGCTATTAAGCTGATGGTTCCATCCTCTTAAACTGATGATTTCATCTAATGCCTCATTCTGTATTATAGCTCATTAGTTTTCGTTCGTGTCGTTATAACCTGTGTTAGATATTCACAATGTTAGATTGATGAACATTAGGGTAATGCATTCTAAAGAAAAAATGGTTGCCTGATTGGTTAGAACTGGTTTTCACACTCCTAAAGTCCAATCCATAATCAGATTAAGAAATTTTATGGCCTTGATCGATGACTTATCAGCAGACTCTATCTACACATTTGAGTTTAATCCTGTTTCTGCAATTCTTGTTTTCCATCCGATCACTTGACTAAGAGAAATGGCTACTATGTACAGTTTGTGTGTTGAACAACAAAAGAGAAGGGCAGTTAGCATCCTTCATTTGGTAGAGCTGAAGTTATGGACGTTGATGTACAGAACATTAAGAGATGGATTGTCTTTTATCCAATCTACATAAACTCAAAGAAAACACTAGCTGATGGTCGCAGAATAAATGCTAGTAAAGCGTGTGAAAATCCTACCTGCACGGAGATTTATGATTGTTGTGCACATCTGAAGCTTCCATGCGTTATTGAGGTACTTATCTTACTATTGTTTAAGTTGATCTGTTCCATATGTGAGTCGGACTAATTCTTTATTTGTTGATTGCATCAATGTCAGGCTGACAAGGCTTACCCCCGGGATTTTATGCAACGGGGAAGGGTGAGGGTGATGTTGAAGAGGGAGGATGGGAGCTTCTGCAATCCCGCCATATCTACCCGTAAGTACTCTTGATTTATTATATTTATCTGTTGTTGCAGCTCGAGTGAGTGACTAGTTTTTATGATCACCAATTCTATTAAGTTCTAGTTAATTAATGAACTTGCTCACTGTTTAGTCTTAAAAGAGGGAATAGAGGCTTCATTCACAAACAGCCCATCATATATATTTTTGTGGATAAAGGTACTGCTAAGCCTGCGATTCCATCACGAAGAGAACTTTTCGATAATGAGGTCGCTCTGTTTGCTGCCGGCATAAGTTGATAAAGTAATCTATTGCATGCTCTTACACAATCGTTTCAAGCATGACCTGAAGCTTATGCCCATTCTTCTATATCCACTGTCTGAATGTCCATGATTTATGAAAATCACCAGGACTCTGTAATATCTCACTCTTGTTCAGCATCACTTTCTTGAGTTCTTCACAAATCTGCTAAAGCACAAGACAAGTAAAAGTTGAGCCGAATAGCTTATTTATGTCTTTGACCTACTAAAGATTCATGGTTATAGTGTACTAGTGATCTCCCTGATGTGTGCACATAATGTACTTATTACTAAGCATTTTACATCTTATCTATATAGTACTTCATAAGTTTATTTAACAATTAGAATGGCTACTGTGGTTATAAATTAGGACTATTCTCCCCCTTCTCTGCTTCACAAGCATATGGATAACTTACCTTATGTCACTTACCTGATGTAGATCGCATATAGTATAATTTTTCTTGACTATAACCTAACATTCTAAACAAGTAAAGAAGAAGGCCCTCCACAAACACATGTTGTTTGGTTGTTTGGTAAACCTGATCTAGTTCCCAGCTATGTTTCTTTGTATATGGTAAACTGTGCTTCTTATCTAGATATCTTGTCTACACTTTGTATGGATATCATTTTGTTGCCACTGTATACAAATTTGCCACTTTCTGTTTGAAAAACGTTTCTATTTCATATAAGAAATTGTAGTGTTTGTTTATTTAATGGTGATTAGAATTATGCCCCCCCCCTCTATCTAGGTGGACTTGTACTTCAGAGTTCAGAGTTCAGAGTCTGAGTGGCAATGTTATTTGAGAAATCGGGCCAAAGTTTTCAACTTCATGTTATCATGCACATGTTGAGCTACGAAATAGAAATTTCACTGGGATGTTGAATGTGACTCTCATATGTGTTGTGATGCTAAATATTGAAACAATAAATTATAAAGTTTGTCCGAACATATATCCCCTAGTTACCACCAGCTGTTTGCTAAAACTCTATTGAGATGTTTATACCTACACATTTAAGAAAACCTATTAATGATTAAAAACTTGACATATTCACTTTCTTCTTATTGAAATATGTGTCACTTTCTAGATAATGTGCTGCCTCTATCTTCCTTTGCCTCCATATTTGTCTGAGATATACAACAGTGATCTCTTGAGGACTTGGTTTTGATTTCTTGGTTGAAGAGACTGGGGATGAAATTCCAGGATGTGGGTTTTACTAATGTATTGTATCATCGAAATTGTTGTAGTACTAGTTATTTTTTGGAGGACAAGAATAATAATGTTATCATTTCTAATTCTTATTGGCGTAACACTGCAGGAAAACAACTAATGCATCAAGTTGCTGAGCTAGTCCCCCGCCATCCTGGTCGAAATAAGAAGCCAGAGCCTGCTGCATCTTCCAAATCCAGTGCTTCTACTTCAACTGCTGGTAATTCAAAATCTGGAAAGGGTGGAAGGAAGAAAAGATAGGCTGTCTTGTAATAGTTAAATGTATATACTTTCTCTTGATTTATATGTTCTGTGAGCAATGGTCTCGAGAAAATGTACTTTTGTAGACTAACAGAAAATGGGATTTTCCAATATGATATGATTTCGGACTATACATATTGTTTCTTGCTAAAGCTAATCATCCTTTACTTGCTTTTAATATGATTTGTCCCTGTATTTGATATTTTAATTGCGTAGGGCGCATTGATTTGTTTAGTTTGTGTGGTTGAAATTTGTACATCTAGTTACAAATTCATTTAAATTATTCGAGTTTACCCGATATATTTCAGATGAAATAAACAACTCACTTTTCTATTTTTAGTTTTTATTCGTGACTAATTTTTTGTGCAACTCATACGATAGACCGAATTAACACTTACCTTCGTTTTTAGATGAGAATTTTTTATCTTCGGAATACATGCTCGAAATGTAACAATATTATAAGTAATATTGTTTATCAGAATAAGGTTCTGATCAGATTATCTTAATTTCAGATGTATTTATTTCAGTTTAGGTTTGTTTAATTCAAATTTATAATTGAATTCAGATGCATCAGCTTCAGTTCAGTGAAAAGTGTGTCTTTTAATATTCATGCATAAATGAAAGGAAAAGTCTAACATTCATAATAGTATATATTACATTCGTCTTAAAACATTTGTCCATTTAGTTTTTGATGCACAACATAACGAGGGGAGTAGAATATGAAATGTACATTGATGCTGGGTTCAATTTTATTTCTTTTTTAAACTGCATAAATCGGATTAAAATTGCAAAGATGGACAAATGTTTTGAGAATTGGGAATAAGAATATGCCAATACTGGGTTTTTAGTATTCCTATCCCGAATGTTAAACCCCAAACACGCCGTAACGTCTGACACTAATTCACTTCTCTGCAAATTTCATAGCTCTTCATCAATTTCCCGCCATTCTCACGGCGGCATCATCATCTACGTGGGTGAAGAGCGACGCGGCACATTCAAATTCCATCACCTCCAAAATTACAGTCAGGTCTTCGACGATACCTAAAATCTCCATCAGAAATGAGCGACGCGGAGCGATGGAGCGTGACATACACAAAGCAAATTCACAAAAAGCGAGCAGTGTATCAGGATGGCTTTCTCGAGATCCAATCCTCTCGCCTGAAGGTTTACATTGTATTCTGTTATTGTTTTTACATTGTCAAGTGTTCTGTGTGTATACGCTTGTGTGAATAGCTGCAATAGATGTCAAATTCTGTTGTGAATTGGACTGAAATGTTTGAATCATTAGTGTTTCAACTTTCATATTAGGCTTATTTAACTGAAGTGATGCTTTTCGCTTTGGTACTGGATTTCGAAGCCTTATTTTATAAGCTAATTTGATTTGTTTAGTTAGTGCAGGAGTAATAGGTCGGAAAAGAGAGGTGATGTTTTCTGGATTTTGATTTAGATCCTATATATTCAGATAGGTTGTTATTTCTCGTTATGCCTAGTTTCTCCCGAGAGAGATACCCATACTTGAGTATTGAATAAACATGCAGGCTGTTACTAACAGCTAAGTTCTTGTTCAAACACATGAGTTGCTTCAGTGGATTGTTAATTTCTCACCTCTTGTAGAGTTTTAGTCAATTTTTGGATCATGTAAAGGTTTGGGTCGAGGACAAGTATGATGGGCTATCTGTGTGATCATTTGTTTCATCATATGCAGGCTTCGCTTTATGATGAATTTGATAAGCTCTTGGTGAGCAGATTTATGAAGTTGGAAGAAGTAATCAGACCTGGAGAAACATTGACATTTAGTTCATATCTTGTTGATATTGGAGAGAAATGTGGAGGTCATGAGCCTGTATCCACTTCAAATTTCCAAGGGACATATGAGAAAGTTACTGTTAAAGTAGAAAAATTGGACGGCCAAGAGTCTAAAAAGAAACCTTACTCTCTTGGTAATTGCTCTTGTGCTGGTTTGGTGTCACTAGCTTCATAAGTTTATTAACATTTGCATCCTGTCTTAACTCAGTCTTTTCGTGTTAATAAGGCAGGAGACCCAGTTTTGTAAGGCCCGCCTTTGTTTCGAAAAAGGCTTCGGTTATCAACCTGAGTCCATCACAAAAAGTTATCAGAGGTTTGTTCAATTGCTTCCTAGCTTCATGTTCGGAGTACTGCACTTAATGCTGTGTAATTTCATGCTCTATGTATTCCCATCCCTTTCATATTAGCCTATTATGCATTAATTCACATCCTAGTTATTGAATTTACAGTTGCTCTTAAGAGGCCTTTTGCACTCATGCTGTAGTCGGTATGCTCTTCGTATAGACTACAGAACAATATTTGGATGAATTGCTTGTGTTCTGTCTTTCAGATTTCAAGAAAAGTGAAATGAACAAATATGGTTCTTCACCAAGTTGTTTGGATATGAAAATACCCAGCACCACAAGTAAGTCCTGCCCTTGACTGTAGATAGAAAATGATATTTTAATAAACTAAGGTTATTAAAAACCTTCTATTGTTTGTACTCTGTTGAAGAGCTTGAACTACAATTTCATTGTAGTTGCAGAAACCTGACTAGCTTTATTATTCAACTCAGAGTGGCAGGTCATGTACACTTCGCAAATAACTCAAAAGGCGAAGAAGTTTCATGATGGAATTTTGCACTTTGTCGACAATCATGGAGCAATTGGGAGGAAGGTATCAATATTGCAGTTTGTTATGGTTCTTGCAAAGCATGTGGGAAAATTAGTAAATAGGTTTAGCTTTAGACGGCCTTTTATATTAATTTGGATGCACTTTTGGATATCTCAAGTTCAGAACTTCAGATACTTGAGACTTTATAAAAGATACTTGAGACTTTATAAGAGTGCCCCAAATATATAATAGGGTCATCTTCTGGAACACATTGTGGTTGCTGTCAATCATGTTCTCTTGGAATACAAAGTGGAAAATATCAGTTGTATACCAAACTAGACAGAACTATGTTCGACGAGATAAACTGGACATTTGGAAGAAATGAGATCAAGCAAAGTTGCATGTGTTTATCAGCCTGGAAGATAGTCCTTTTTTAATTTATTCACTACCTCTGTAATTGGTTGTACCAGAACTTCACTATAGGGAACGTGGAACAGTATTGGACTCTTACTGTTCCCTTGAGCCTTTATGCCCTGGTTTTGATTCTTAAAGAAATAATGTATAATATTCATATGACAGACTGAATTAACTTCCTCAGAATTATGGGGAGGTGTTCACATTATTATTATGGTGAAAAGGTGAGAGCTAAAAAAGAAAGTTTAATTTCAGCAGTCGAAGCTGATTAGGTTCCTCCTGTCCATCTATCAATATCATTCTATCTGCTTAATTGACTTGGTCGACCAGTTGCTCTATCTTTACTGCCTTTACTTTCTTTGTTTTTCCTTATCTTCCATTTTTAAATGGCTATATGAAGAACAGGCTGAACGGCTTTAGGGTGGCTTTCCCCCCCCTAACTATTATATGAACTTTAGTAAGATGAGAAGGGCAGTATAGTTTATTAACTGTTGGACTAGGCCCTTGTTTGTCCTCTATATCTCATCTGTTGAAGAGTAAACCAGTTACCAGTATATGTGCATTGTTCTTCATGTGAAGTCTAGTCCTAATTATCGATATCAGATGAAAACAAGAAATTATGAATTCAAAAGTTAATGGTTATCGTGGTGCCATCGCATAGAATATCTTTAAGTGGCAAATTTTTAGTGCACTATTATATGTGCATTGTACTTTGAGTGCGAGGCTAGAACATACTGCAGTATTCTGTCCCCCCCCCCTTCTTATTCTTTTCTGCTTGTGATTTGCCTTCCAATCTGCAGGTGATGCTTTATGATGAGTATGAACGGTTACTGGACAGCAGATTTTTAAAGAAAGAAGTGATTAATACGGGAGAGAAACTGATATTTGATTCCTATCTCGTTGAAATTGGTGATAAATGCGGTGATAATAAACATGAATCTGTTTCAAATTATCAAGGAAAGGACAGGAACGTTTCTGGTGTGTCAGGATCCTCGTTCAACCATGATTCCCATGATAACACAAATTCTTTTGGTACTCCCTCGATATATATAGGGGTTCCTTTTCTATTTCCTCAAGTCTTGGTTGTCGGATGTCTGGCATATGGTCGGTAAGTTTGAGCATGTGTCATCTATTTGTACATGAGTATTTACTTGTTTCTCTATTAGACAGGAAGCCTACTTTTCGGAATAATAAAACTCCAGTGATCAACTTGAGCCCATCTCCAGAAATTATCACAGGTTATCTTGATCACCTCCATAAGCTTATTTCACTTTGAATAAAATCGATTTAATGCCTTGGGGTGGAGGGCGTGACGAACTACGATTTCCATTATATTTGATTTTATGAATTAACATGTGACTTGTGATACTATACTATGACGTTATTGTTTACTCAGAATCTCATAGAAGGTTTGTTATTGCTGAATCTGAATCCCTCATTCTCCTTCTATGACAAAAGACTCAATTCACTTGAAATGGTTTCTTAGTTTCAGATTTCAAGACAGGGGATATGCAAAATGATAACAATTACTCTTCACCAAGTTGTCCAGACGTTATAAAATCCAGCACAAGAGGTATGTCAACCATGTAACTAAACAAATCATAGTTTTATTACGAGCATAATTAAACAAAACATAGTTAGTCATATATACTTTCCATATCTAGAGAATTTAATTGTGAATTCAGATTGGATTAGCTTTAGGGAATTTACAGGGACTGTTTTCATTTTAGAGTGGCAGGTTATGTACACGACACAAATAACACAAAAAGCAAAGAAGTTCCACGATGGTGTTCTACAACTTATGGTTCGTGAAGGATCAGAACGGGGCCAGGTATCGATTATTATGTTGTCAAAGTCTGTACTAGATAATGTCAAATGTGGCAGCCTCATTAGTCATTACAATGTGGTCCTGAGCAATATAGTTCCTTTGCCATTTTCAGCAAGAAAAATTTCTTTCAGCTATACATGTCTAGAAGGTGTAAATACCCTCGCAATCCATGTCTTTTTAGCTTTGAGTTGAACCGAGTACATCATGCTTCCTGGCATGGAAACCTATAGTGCCCTAAATTTTTTGTTACCAAGCTTATTTAGTCTTAGTATTTGGCTTATTGAATTTTAATATGTTATTGTGCATGATAAGACAAGACCCAGCCCGATAACACACAAGCAGGGTTGAAGTAGAAAAAGTTTTCCTATAAGTTATAGATAGATTTGTGAAATGAATGCAGTCCATCTGATGTCTCATGGGTAGAAAGCTGCTCAATCAGCTATGTTGTTCCAGATGAATATTGAAATTGGTAGTTAAATAAGCAAGAAGAACATATCTATTGCTGTGAACTTGTGATGCTCAAATAAGATCATGACATCAAACATAGAGAATCAATTATATACGTATCTAGTGTTACTTGTTACTGGAAATTGATTTTGTTTTTTCTTTTTAATTGTTTTAACTATCTTTTCAGGTTACTTTACTTGCGGAAGATGGAACTGTACTGGGACATAGACATCTCAAACTATCTGAGGACGTTAGAAGTGGAACTACAATTGACATGCCTAAGTATTTGATTGAAGTTGGTGAGATGGTCAATTTAGAAATTCTATATGTACTACTATTCTGGTAACTCTTGCACCAGTGTTTACTTTACCAGTCATATTGCAATTTAGTTAAGGTCTTCTCAATAACAAGTTTTGATCTGTTCCTTAATAAACAAAAATGATCCCTTTGTAGCTCCTTCAACATTGCCCATAAAAACTAATGGTTGATCGAAAAGAAGTACTTGTAGAGATTAATGATCACTGATATTTTACTGAAGAATTTTGTATTTGGATTTGTAGGAGAATGTCGAGATAATGCTTCTTTGAAGGTATCAAATGTCCAAACATCCAGTATAGATGACAACCCACTAAGTAGGAGAGTACATTCAAATGTACCATTCTGTGTTGGTAAGCACATTGGCAACTCTTCTATTTCAAGATGATGATAGTGTACAGAAAACATGCCCTTCCACGGGTTATTGGTTCACAAAATCTTTCATTTTCTCATTGCAAATTTCTACAATAGAACATGCAAGCAAGTTGAAGGGTTATAATCTTGTCTCTGTAATCTGAATCCTTAGTTTCAGAAAAAACAATTATGAAAATTTGAAAAATATTGAATTTGGCAAATCTTTCTGCTTTTTATGTCTCCTGTGTTTGTTCTATTTCTCACCCAGCTGTCTTATTTGATCTTTTTTATGCTCTGACTTTTGATATATTTTCTGGTGAGATTCAAGGTAAAAGTAACACCAAGACTCCCCCAAGAAAACTTACCAATCTTGATGGTTCAAGCTCCAAGACTCGTGATCCCGTATCAAGTCAAAAAATTCCAGTAAATGAGCCAAAACGTTCTGGTAGGAGTTCTATTTCATGATTTCAGCATAAGCCTAGGTCTTCATATCATAAATTCCTACTAAATAAGAAATTAAAGAATTTCTGCTACATGCATCGACTAGGAAATATAAAAATGAATTCTTAATTATTCACTACAACCGTAACTGCCATAGACCTGTTTAACGTTTTATATATATGAAAGTTAATTTCCTTTTACGCACTGTAATTCATGTATGTTCTGGAACCCTCATTCATAATAGATGCTTTTTGGTTTATGCAGCCAATGCTATCTTGTCCATTCTCAGAAAACCAGCAGTTCAGGAAGTCGAAGATGTTAAACCGTTGGCAGAAGATCCCGTTCAGTGTCACGTTTCAGATAGTCATCCTGATTTGAAAAGTCATGCACATTCAAAAGAACTTGATAGAAGTGCTGTTGATATATCCAGAGGAAAAACTGTAAATCCTAAATGCAACACAAACACTATAACATCTGGAGCCATTAAAGTTCCTGATGCCGAGATGTCCGGAGAAGATAATCCAGAGAACTTATTAGGGCTCTACATCAGGTATCAGATAAGTTATAATATATCATGAAAAATACTGTAAATTTCTGTAATTCGTGTTCAGGTCCAGATTTCAAGTATTCTCATCCCCTGCTTCCACAACACAGAAACCATTTATTTAATAGAACTCTTGAAGTTTTTGCATAGGAGGATGAAAGTGTTGTTGTTTTGCTATGTGCTAATCTTCTGTGAGATTCTGAATTTTCTGTTCTATAATGGTATTGATCAGTTGTAAGCAAAGAGATCAAGTTTTGATAGAGCAGATATTCTTTATGTGTCTCTTCCTCATAGTTTCTTTGAGTAGTACCTCTGAAAGTGTCAATCACAGGCATCCTGATACAAAATCAAAGATTTTCTGACTGGAGCAGCGAAAATGAGAAACTTCTGAAACTTAATCAAAAACTTCTTTTGCTTAGGAAGTGCAGTCGTTTATGTATTTTGTGTTTTACTAAGGCAACTGTTTTATTACAGATCAGAAGAGATAGATTCTATGAAGCCGATTAGTAATGAGTGTGCTGCTAATCAGTATAAGATTAGTTCTTGTTCTTTGGAAGCTCACGAGGTTATCCCCACTGCATTGGATCCTGAGAACCAGGCATCAATTGCATCAGCATTGCCCCCTGTATCAAATGTAAAAGTTAAGCTTGAAAATACGTCAGAATATAGCTTGTGCCCAGGCAAGTTTATCCCAAAAACTGTTAACAGTTATCTGGTATCACTGACCTTTCATTTCTGATGGTTCACTTTGTTGTCACTTGTCATGTCTCAGAATTCAGAAATGAAACAAGTACTGCTGCTGCAACAATTGGTTCAAGCTTCAGTAGTTTTGCCAAGGCAAAACCGGTAACCCCTCTGAACATTATGCACTGGACTATTTGCATTTTGGTAGCTTTACTCGGTTTATACATGGCATATCATACAATGTTCCTTACATATACATTAAATTTTATGATTTTTGGCTGGCTTAATTTTACCTACCTTTATATTGCTGAAATTGCTCAATTAGGAGTTTAGGACACCAGTCATGATATTCAAGAGCTCAAATCAGTAAGGGTTTTCCACATGCGGTGAAATATGTGGACCTTTAATGAAAATCTTAGTGCAATTTGTACCCTGACTGGGTAATTCTCTTTTATGGTTGGTACTGACCATAAAAATATCCCATTTTTTGTTTGTTCTGCAGCTTTACAAGGAGAGCAGTTCAAAGTTCTATGGGGCTGGTGTGAATTTAAACGGTCGGACTTCTCGTGATACCTCTGATGCTAAAGACAACAATCACAAACATGCTTTCTTTACAAGAACCGACGAGTTCCCCAGCTTTGATCTTGGGTTTTAGCACTAAGACCTAGTTTTGTTTATGATGTGAGGGCCTCAGCACTGCACCCTAGTCTCCTGGAAACCATTCTTTGCCAATACAATATTATGCCAGGAGATTTATTTTACAGTTTGTTTTGATTAGGCTCAACTAAAACTTGTACTTTTTTTTTACAATCTAAGTCAATTGTTAAGACTAAGGGACTGAAGCCCTTAATATTTTCACCTCCTTGTAGTTACTGATATAATGGTTGTATGGCCTATCTCTGTGTTTCTTGATTTCCCTGAAGTAGGTTTTCATTAATCAAGTTTTGAACACTGGTAAGCAGTACATGTACCTAAATCAAAGCTATTATCAGGCAATATCGCTCGTATCTTCTCGAAGTATAGTTTATTTATTATTATTTTTTCCTCAAAACATTCCATGTTTGAGCTGTTTAGAGTGTGTTAAACATATAAAGAACATGGGCAGCTACGGTGCTGGAGGAAACATGTTTATATAAATGCTCAAGTTCCTCCAGCTTCATTCAATCCAACACAAAGGGTGCTGTGTTCATAGACCAGTGTCCCTGTACAAATGCAATCACTTGGATGCGGTGTCCTTTCTTGACCGATGAGCGCCCAGCAGAGCCTTGAAGAGGTGCTTACTTCTTTTGGTATATGATTCAATTTCTCTATTACTTCTCACATCAGGTTTTGTGCTTGGTGCAGTTGCTCCGCGAGGCTGTGATGGCCACTGTAACAACAAGGAGGAGCAACTTATTAGATAAGGTAAATAGCAATATATTCCCCAATGATTTCCGAAACTGGAGAGATAATTGATGTTACTTACACGTTGCTGCACGACAGAACGGATAGGAGAAACTGATCTACTGGTAACTGATTCTGACCTCTTGAGTGGAAGTCGAAGTGGTGAAGCTGAACGTTTTCCTGAGCCAAATTATGAAGTCAGTGCGAGGAATTTGACCTCTTACTGAAAATGTAAAATGAAGCCGTACACATTAAGCTGCCGGTAAAGTATGGTAAAGAATATACTGACCTGCATCTTTGGTAGCCATGCCCTTTGAGAAAGAAAAGTTGAGAGTCTTTGGAGATGCTTCATGTGATGGTGCCCTAGAGTGCCGTTTTCTGTATCAATACAATCATATACACAAGGAATGGTCATTGATCAGGTTCTGATAAAAGCCTCCTATAAGAAAGATGGATGTATTCTATGCACTTGTGAATTCATCTACCTCTGAGCTGGTGTTTGTGGCTTCAATTTTACAGGAAGAAAAGCTATAGAAATCGGGTCACCTGCAGAAAAGAAGTACAGTCAGGCGTCAGCAGGAAAGACTCAGATTTTTAGCTCATTGCCAATGCATATAACATACTCGAGGTCTGAATAAAATATATGTCTGTACACAGGAAATTACTCTGATCGGTTTGGGACTGGGGACGTGAAACACAACTTCTCCAGGTGACATCTGCAGGTTTCCCAATTTGATCAGTTTCTGCAGCTGGTAAAAAGGAAAACATGCCAATGCACACATATCAGATACAGTCACAGTTTTGAAGAGTTGATTTGAGGAACAGAGGAAGAACAGATTATTGCCTGGACTAGTGTACCGCTTATGGTACTTGGGAGTATCAGTTATCAACGAATGCCTTGACAGTCCTCTCGCGTCGACAAATCTATGGTACGTATTCAATTTCTTCATAACGCAACATTGCAGAGTTGTTAAACCACCTTACACTAGAATCTTAGACTGACAAAGAAAAAGTGGAACTAATTATAAATGCTTTTTACCTGTTCAATGCAAGAGAATCTAATATCCGTCACAGAAAAATCATTAGCCTGTTCATCCAAGAACTTGCTGAGCTTATCAGTAACAGAACCCAAGTGATCCACAGTACTCACAAGAGCATTAGTAACATACTCTTTTGAGGATTCAACCACACTGCAAAATATGCTTTCTTATAAATAAAAAACTAAATTATTACTAAAATCTTTTACTTTAAACAATATCAAGAAAGTCATACAATTCTTTGTGTTCATCTTTATCGTACGCAGATTCGAAATGCTCTGCAGCTGTGTACAATTGTTTCCTCAGATTTCTCAAATCCTAGAAAAACCAATATGCAAGTTTATCAGTAAACAGCAAAACAAGAAACACCAAAATTGAGGAATTTGAATTCAAAAATGAGAAACACAACACCATGAGGCTATCAGAAAACTGCAAGCTGCGCTGCATGGAGATTTCATCATAGGTTGAGCTGCTTATTAGTATATCACTTCCCATTGTTTTTCGACTTTTTGCTCTCTTCTTATCAGAATTTCTTCCCTCTGAATATCTTCAATAGCAAGGAAGGAAACCTATCATTAAAGAATCTTTGCCTATTTCCTGATAACCATATCAATAAATCAGCCGAAGAAATAAATTTCTTGGATATTTGAGTGAAGAGAATTTAATACATGAAAGCATAAATGATGTGAGAGGAGAAAGACAAACCTGATTATTGGCCTCCACGGATGAGTGTGTGAATATGACTGTCTAAACTGCAATAATGAAGACACAAAACAGAGCAAGAGAACAAAAATTGAGAAAATTGAAGCTATAGGTTATCACATGTTTGGTTTTAAAGAAGTAGATGACAGAAAGTAGTACTAGGAGACTAGTAGTAATAGATAGATGTACAGGGTGTGGATCACTATCCCCTCAGCCCCTTTAATACCTTACTAACTTCACTACTATTGAGTATTTATTCAGTATTAACTACGAATTATTCTTAATAAAATTATAGTTACTCACTTTCAATATAACTTTATTTTTAGTTTCTTTAATTCAATTCAAGACTATGCATCAAAAAGAAATTAAACAAAGGAGCTAATTGAAGTATTTAAATAGAAGGAATGGAGTAATAATGTGTATAGGGTGTGGACCAAGTTACAAGAATCTAAAAGCATGCCTTGTTGGAGCAGTAAGTCACACATGTGAGCTATGATACACGTAAAAGAGAATGAATATGCAATCTTTGAAGAGTGATTTGAGAACATATGTCTTGACTATTGTTTACTATCAAGGCTATTCTTGGTCGGTATGACTTAAGGGTACTTTCCATTTTGTCAATTGCGTCCAAGGTAGATAGAGCCAATGAGCTATGGATTTGTGTAACAAAACACACATACCTCACACACCACATGAGTCATAGTCAAAAGATACACAAAATCTCATTTTGAATACTTGCTCCCTTGTTTTAAGGATTCTATCGAAGTAATACTTGACCACAAATTACTAGACTTCCATTTGTTTCATGTAAAATTAGGAAGATACGATCTTATTTTCCAGCATTTGGTGCTGCAGTTCAGGAAATTATGGTATGCTTATTTGATGATTAAGTTGGTCAAAGGATATGCTATTACAAGTTATTATGTTGGTCATACGTTTGAAGTTCACCGGGATTACGGTTTATGATATATGTAGTGAGTTTAGTTTATCGTATTAGATGCGGTTTACGTTGACATTACATGGACTTTGCATGGTCTAGTGGTTACTTGAAAGTTGTATTTCCATGTGTTATTACAGAGAACCATCTAACTTGCAGAAAACATGATTATGAAACTTTAAAGTTGGTCAAGTGTTTGTCAAAACTCAAAAATGTGAAGATAATTAAACTTGTCAGTCTCAAAACTCTGTATATTTTGAGCAACAAATTGCATCTACGCAAGAGTTACTCTTAATCATTTATTAGTCGGCCAAGATGGTCTGTTACTTTGGAAATAATTCTAGCTAGCAGGCATCAACTACTTAATTATTAAAAGCGATTGCTCCACAACAAATATATCCCAGCTGATGTGAAATGTTTCTGTCGTTATAACTCACTTATCAAAATTTGTGTCCTACTTGCACATCACCATTATTAGTCTGGCATTTTGATCTTTTCCTATTTTTATAATTTCTGTGTAGATAAGCAGATTATTAGCTTTTGTCCTTAACTTTCTTTTTGCTTCTAACTTTTGTCCTTAACCTTCCTTTTGCTTCTGTGGGGATTGGCAGATTATATTGTTCATATTGGTTCTACCACATTGACAGTAACAGATTCTACTGTTCTGCATGTGAAATATTATAGCAACACTCTTTTAGTTAAGACTTAAGAGACATGAGAGGTGTCTCTGTTAAGGTATTGATATTTGATGATGTGACTAGCAACCAAAGCTAAACTTTATATGGAGCCAAGCCATGAAGATAATAAAGCTTCAACTTTACTTCTTGTGGCAGAAACCAATCCACCAAACAGAGTATCTATGGTGGATTAGATTTCTGAGCAGTTATCTTCAGTTACTTGACTCCCAGTTCACGGTTAATGAGAGCAAATCATGACTCCCTAATTCATCATGTCACCTAGTATAATAGTACTACAATACTTATAAAATACTAGGTTTTCCAGCATAATAGAATTGTTCTGGTTATGAAACTTCTAAGATTAGTTCAATTATGATTTGCATGGTAATTGTGATAAAATGTGTGAATCTGGTATTCATAATAAAGTGATATACAGAACTGTCAGTTACCAGTTGTATCAAA
Organism: Plantago coronopus; assembly: GCA_036897195.1. NCBI lineage: Eukaryota > Viridiplantae > Streptophyta > Magnoliopsida > Lamiales > Plantaginaceae > Plantago > Plantago coronopus. The sequence continues at coordinate 21,089 of JAYMSL010000172.1, forward strand.
GTAGTTACCAGTTGTTCGTGTTTTAGTTTGATTTTAGGCACGTTTTTAATAAAATCAATAATATTTGAGTTTAATTAGGTAACATACTCTTTCGAGGGACAAGTTAAAACAAATACCCCAAGATTCAGACTTGGCCATTGTCCATTGACCCAGTTGCATGGCTTGTCACCAACCGGGTCCATATATAAGAAATGCATTTTGACAAGATATCCAGAAATACAAATAGTTATATCAAGGTATGCATTTTTTCTTCACAATAAATTAATATTGGTAAATAATATATATGTCCCCTATAATAATACTCCACTATTTATGTAACCACCAAGCACTTTGCAGCTGGTGCGATTACTTTTGGACTGAATTCCTATCATATGTTGGACTTACAAACTAACACATGTCATAATCCATACATTTGTCATTAATCGTGTGAGACTGTAAGCATTGAGAATTTCCCACTCTTTAAGGTTTTATTTTTTTCAGCTGAGAATTTTTGAACTGAACTGAATGAATCTGAAGTGAATTACAATTTACAAATTTGAACTAATTAAATTTAAACTGATCTGAACTGAACGGATTTAAATTTAAGTTGAAAATAACAGAGCCTAACCCACTCCAAACCAAACACAATTACTATCAAAGTTGACAAAACACTCCCCGATCTCTAATTTTGACTTGAGATATCAAATTTTACAGTGTGCAAATATTTGGCTATTAGGAATTTAATCTTGACAGCAAATTTTTCATAATTTGTCTATTCAACAAAAACCGGGTCGACCCGGGTTGTTGGGAGGGTTTTACCGGTTAACCCAGTTTCCCGAGTTTCCGGATGGTGTTCACTGTTCAGCACTTCAGCTCGGATAAGCTCCCGGACCCGTTTACCTCGGGTTGCCTTACCGGGCTAAATAACATACTACTACGTCGACAAGCACCTAATTCAGAATTTCGGATAGTAGAACGGAGAGTTTGCTCTGCCTGTAAAATTTCAACAACAGGAAAATGGTGAGAGGAAATGGATGGCTGCTACAATGCGCCGGAAAGAGTTTAGGCCTAAATAGCTTTCTCTCGGAAGTACTCGTCTGTCCACTAACCAAACAGCCCCTTAGGCTCTGCGAGAAAACCAATTCTCTAATCAGCGATTCAATCGGCGTTTCCTTTCCGATCGTCGACGGCATCCCTCGCCTCGTCCCCACCGACGGAACCATACTCGAAATCGACGAATCCACCTCCGATCAGTCCAAGGATTAGGTATCCAGCTGATTCATCATGTTTAACAGATCTTACATATTTGTTTTTGTTTAGCTATATTAGCTTGGGATTTGAGAGTTTAAAATGCTATTGCTCGACTGGAATATTTGTTGTAAGTGTGTTCGAATATGAATATATGATGCTGTATGTTACCAACGATTTGCCAATTTCGTTTGCTGCATCTATATTCTCATTTGCATACTGGAAAGATTCTGTACTTTCTAAAATAGGCAGATTACAAGGAGTTTAAGAATTCGATTAGGCCATCTCTTGTAATTTTGCATTTCAGTGAGTGAACTAAGTTCAGGAGAATAGATTTTTCTCGTAGGCTGATGAGAATACGTTGTGGAGCTAACGAAATCGATCAATTCCTCGTGGAATGAAAGCACACATATATGGTCTAGAAGTGTATTACTGGTTTGAGTGTTATCTTTTGAACTTTCTGTGTTACTCAAATTTGTCGAAGTGTACTGAGTAGAGTACTTGGCAATACGAACAAATTTCACTTGGAGAATGTTTCTATTAAGCAGTGAGATTTGTCAATGGAATGCAGTTGTCTAGTTTAGCTATCTGTGGCCTTGTGCATACTCTCAGAAAATTCTGTGGTAGTGTCTGTCATACAGTGAGTTAGCTTGCGTTCATAGAGAGGTAACAATTAAACAATTGAATTTGCAAGAACTTAAGTTAGTACAGTAGACAGATAAGTTTACTGCAGACAACTTTATTTGAGATACAACGTCTTAAGTTCTCATCCCGACAGTTGTTCTTCCAATATATAGAACATCGATTTTAAGATCTTTTAGTTATGCACTGGTTAATATCACGATCTCCTTTGATTATTTGAAAAAGTAAGGCAAACTTGAGTTGAACCATTGTCCTGTTTATACATTTTGATCCTAATATCCCTCTAGGATAGCCCTAACCCACAGGAAATATTAGCTGGTTTTCCTTCCTCTTATCAAGCACAGTCGAGGGATTCGTGGAAAACTAGATCTACAATCCTATACTTTATCATACTTAACATTACATGATTTGTGCTGGTCTGAAGGCTTAAATCTCATCTCTGAAATTGACAATGACATCTTTAATTAGTTGATCTCCGGAACCGGAAGAGGTACTTAACGTGTATTGCTTAATAAAAGTTTACTGGGTTGATGAAGTTTACAGGCAAGTGGTGAACAATAGTATGCTTGAATGAAACGTACATTGTACAGAACTTTGTTTTACTTTCCTTTCGTATTTGAGGATTCAGTTTCGAGCACCATAGCAGACATGATAGGATGTTGATATCCCTATCAAATATTCACTGTCTGAATTTTATTGGTGCCGAACCACATCTCTGGCCATACCGTTTGTTCTTCAATGATAAAAGCTTGTACTTGTTTCCATGATTAAGTCTTTACAGTAGATGTCACTCTCCAGTTGCCTGTGATTATATTTCACTAAATCCAAATAGTTTAGAATGTGCACTTTTGATACACATACATATGCATTTATGTTTTCTTCGATAACTACCAGACAATAGTTGAAAATTTGTAGCCACTATTATTCTTCAGGAAAATGACTTGATGAACATTATCGTTTGAAACTTTGAATTTTGAACAACTTTCTGCATCAAATATGATGAAGTATTTGTCAATTACTCAATTGTCATTTACATACTTTTTAATTTTTATTTTTTTCTGGTCTAGAGATTATGTACTCGTTCGATTCTGGTGGTTGGTCATAGGTGAGCAATAATACTTGGAAAGGGACTGTATACAACTTGGGTCTTTTCTATTTTATGAGTTTCATACCATCCTTTCCCTATACTATAGTACTCCTCACCCTGATCTCTCAAAATTATTAAAAAGAGATTAAAGTTGGGAAAGATATTGTGAGTATGATCTAATGTTTTTTTTTTCTTTTTTGCGATGAAGTATGATCTAATGTTAATAATGACTCGTTCTTAAAATAAAATCACACTCAATTCTTTTTGCAAATTTCTGTCTAGTGGTTACGCATTTAGCATCTTAAAAATCTCTTTTTTTCTTCCGTTTTTCAATAAGTGTTCTGGCAAGGGTAAACTGTAAACATGAAGCTTTTGCTAGAACCGGGAAGTGTATTATTGCACTTAATTACAACAGCTGGAAGTACTGTGCAAGGTATTATGTATGGATGAAATAAACTGCTCGAGGATAGTAAAGTTCTTGGACAGAGAGAATATTGTGTGATTGTGGATGCCTAATCCATGAATTTAGTGGAGTGGTTAAGGTTTTGTGACGTCAGAAATCGGTATCAATAATTTGCTAAAGGATAGCTGACAAAATTGGCAGATGAGAATTCCTTGTCAGGTAGTAGCAGTGATTTTTTAATACTGCTAACACTGAGCCAGTGAGGCTCTGGTATTTTAGGAATCTGGTGTCTGTAGGCCGTTGATAAATATATCATGAAAAGATGCATACTTTTGAGATTACAGGGATCTTATTAGGCGCCCTTCAGGTATGGGCTTTGTCTTTGTAAGAGCATGGTGGCTTCACAGAACTGGCTAATAATTCACTACTCAGAGTCTCAGAACTGGAAAGCAGCACTGGTATCATGTGCTGCGAGACTGCTACCTAGTAGTACTTGGATCTCTTCTCTCTTGAAAATTTGGGAAAGAAGTCGAATTGAGTTCAGTTGTGCTTGTATCAATGCTTCGGTTGTTCTAATGTGTTCTAGAATTTCAATAAATCCCGATGTAATATTCGTTTCCGTTGTCTTGATTTCAATGTTTCACTTGCTTTCGTTGCGAAAATAAATCTGAAATATTCAATACGGAGACGTGGGTATGATGAGCAGGCCGGGTTGCTACTTGCCTCTACCAAAATGGTATGGATTTTGCAGTGTATGGCTGGCCCAATGGATTGGATGCCCAAGGATGCCCAAGGATGCCCAAGGATGCCACTTCAACAAGTTTGTCTTACGGTGCAGTCATGTTCTGGGAAATTTGCTTGGTTGAAACCTTCTCTTCTGACATTTCAGCGCGTTTTCCTTGTCGACGATTGTAAAAGAAAGCTTGTTGGCTAAATCGTAATTCGTAAGTGACTTGAGTTCACTTAATGAAGGTTTTTCGAGTTTGAATCTTCTGGGTGTTAACAACGTCGCTGCTTTATTTGTCATAAAGCAGGAAAAGATTGTCAAAAAATCTGTGATGAATCAAAGAGCATCTCAGGAATTTGGTGCCATAAGAAGATTTAATTATACAAAATACAAGCAAGATCTGAGTATCTAATGCTGCTGCCTGCTAGAGTGAGACCATTTACAGTGCGGTTTAACATAGTAAAAACTACAAAGCAGATAATGTGATGACCTGATTCTTTTAACACTGGAGCCTAACTGCATAAAACAGACATGAAGCAAGAAAAACTGAGAGTACAGTGATCTTAACAGGCATCCTCCCGCCATCGGTTCGCAAGATCATGGCCTCGTAAACTGGCAAGCAATTCAAGATTCCAAAACACGAAATAAGCATTGGCATGAACGACACATCTGGCTCTCCTCTCTTCAGAATATGAAGAAACCCATAGATAAATGCAGCTAAATTTATAACTGCAGCTGTTGATAATGGCACGAACATTGGCGAGGCAATGCCAAACTCGTGTCTGCCTTCTTCATACCGCTTGCTCTGGTCATTGTCTATTACTTTGTTAGTGATGTCAAATCCTCTTGTGGCAATGCCTAGATGATTGCTTACGTATTCAAGACTTCCATACAGGTCGGATGAAAGGCCTCGAATGAGCCACATTCTTTGATCGTTCCACCATCTCTGGGTCGTGCTTCGTGTTATCATGAACTCCACCCAATCTTGTCCGTATGATCCAATGAAGAGGAAAATGTGCAGGTAAAACCAAGGACTTGATACCTGCAGAAGACTTCACAGTTAGTATTCACAGTGCCCTGTCTTCATTTTCAAAGATTGTTGCCTTCAATGCGAACTTCAAATCTGAAGAGAAAAAATTCAAAAGCATGTGGTAACGAATACAAATCTACGATTTACGCACTGATGGGAAAACGCAGATGCCATTGAGCAACGCAATTTGAGGGAGGAAGGAATAAACCATGATTGGAAATGACAGAATTGGAGCAAAACAATAGTAGCTATAGCAATGTGCCATGAGTGAGCCGATGTGACGTCTACCAAATGTAAGGGGGCTGTGCTTCGATATTGCCACTTCAAGAAGGCCCACGGTCCATCGCTTCATCTGTGTTACGACGTCGTTTAGGGCTATTGGGATATCAGCCAGAAATGCTGGCCTTTCTGGGTCACAATATACGGACCTCCACCCCTCGCAGTGTAACCTCAATCCTGTGTAATAATCCTCCACCAAGGATCCGTATCTAAACCCCATCTGCAAGTGAAAGTTGGTTGATGAAGAGTGTTTGGAAAAGACTACAAAATGGCTTGTGAGCTACTAGTAAAAAGGCCAGAATCAGTTTGACAGAATTCTTGCAAAAAACCTCAAAAAAAGGCACATAAAGACTTAAAACCGCTAACCTTGGAGCCCCATATGCTTCGATTCTCAAAATCACAGCCTGCAACTCGATGTGCCAATTCTAAATTTGCTTGACTGTTCATAGGCTTCGAGACAACACTGTTTAGCGCTAACTCAGGTATATCAGGCTCGAGAACTGATGAAGGATCACCATAGAAAACTCGTCGATTGAAAAAGGTACCTGTCCCAAAGTAATCAGGCCCTAAGAGACCATTCATGCCTTCAGGATTCAAATGATACCACCGCTTAAACTCAGAACCATAGATGTCAGCTTTGTTAATGCCATGGAAACGGACAGGGAACTGAACATATCCCAATTTAGGCCTAACAGAACTGTCCATGAAGAAACATAACATCTTATGAGGTGTTGATGGATCATTAGAGATCATGTCACAGTCCAATGTTAATATAAACGGCGCATTTGTCATGATTGCTGATACTCGAAGCTTCAAAACAAACACATACGTATTCAGGACATTTTCCACAATGTTTCCATGTAATATGCATGTAGGAATGAGATTTAAGGTCAGTAGAACGAACCAGTGTGTTAAGCGCGCCTCCCTTGAACTGATGCGCAAATGCTGGACTCTTCTGTCTGGACACATAAACAAGATTCGGCATGGAAGACCCTGCAACGTCCTTGTCTTCATCACTTTGTGATATAACCTGTTCAGTAGCTCCGAATTTTACTAATTTGGTAAATTTACATCTACAATACATCCCTGGAAAAGTTATTAATTAACCTGTATGGGAATGGTAAAAGAATTTTACTTCTTAGTTAATTAACCTGTATGGGAATGGTAAAAGAATTTTACTTCTTAGTTAATTAACCTGTATTACAGCAGGATGATCCTGAGGAGTAAATCCTTGAGTCCATGTTTGAAAGACCTCACTCTTTTTGTACTCTTCTTCACCAACACTTCCTTTGGCAACAACATTTTCCACTCTTCTCTTCATATCCTCATACAAAACCTGTTGCAATACATTCACATTCACATCAAATTCGTTAGTAAATATACTATCGGCCACACGCCTTCTTCTATGAACGACAACAGGTTCACAAACAACATGGTGCTTTAAATAGGTTCACGTACAACATGGTGCTTTAAATAGGTTCACGTACAACATGGTGCTTTAAATGTTATCGTGTTTTCTGTGCTGTGACGAACAACACATCAAGTGCTTTAAGTTAGTGAGACTAATTGAACAGCTACTGCTTAGTTTTAAAAACTGATAACCTTAATCCTCTCATGATCATCGGAACTCGAAGTCGAATTTCTGCTAAAATAAGCATCAGGAGACCGCTCCATAATCCGATTCTCATGACAAAACGGCAACCAAACTTTCGCAAACTCAGCAGCTTCCATCAATCCAAACAGAGTAAGCTCTGAACCTCCATCATCGGACACGTAAACCGAAAGCTTCTCCGCCGGATAATCATAAGCCAACACAGACAACACGGTGGCAGCCACCGTAGACGGCGGCTCCTTCGTCGGATCCGCCGTACATATAAACACGTCCAGCGCGGGAAAATCTCTCCGGTCCAGAACTTGTTTCAATTTATCAGGATAAGGCGTTTTAACAACTGGATTCATGCGGAAAGCTTGCGAATTCAGCCACATGAAGCTGAGGATTACATTTGCTGTGAGGATGAGAAGTGATATGACGAAGGATTGGAAGCTGGTTGATTTGAGAAGTGTGATGAAGTTGTGGAGAAGAAGAGCGATGACGGCGGAAGCGTAAATTACCGCGAATAGGCGGTTGAATTTCCGGCGGGGAAGGGGTTTGGAGGAGTGAAGTGGCGGAGAGTTCACCAGTGTTGTACCTTCCATTTCTTGAGTTGTACCTTGTCTGGGATTTGTGAAGATTAAGGTCATTTTTGAGTTTTTATGTATTTATAGAACTGTTAATATTTTTAAGAAGAACAGGACTAGATTTCGAAGATATTTCGGATATCGGATAGATGAGGTTAACATTACATGTTTAGTTATAACTTATAAGTGTAATGATTGTAGTCTATAATGTATTACTCCCTCCGTCCAAGCACAAGCTTTTCACTTGTGTTTGGTCAAAAAAATAAGGTTTTAATTATTATATTATAAATAAATGGAGGTAGTGAGAGTACTTTTTGATGTGTTTTAATTAAATGAGTGTAGAAAGATTGGGGACCACATGTCCAAAAAAGGAAATGTGAAACTTTGTAACGGACTACTAAAAAGGAAAGTGGGAAACTATTAACTGGACGGAGGGAGTAATATTGAAGTTAAACGATGTAATGTTTGTAGCAAAATATGTTATGTTGCGTATTTACACTATAAACAAACGTTTGTATTAGAACAACCTAGGGAGGTGAGTTTTAGTTATTTAAGTGAAAGAATTGCTATGTAGTGTTGCTGGATCATTGGTGATCATATCATGGTCAATGACTTCTACAAGGTTTAATATTAAAGTTTGAGCTAAATGGGAATTTTGTCATAGATCTTGTTTGTATGTGTTTGTGTTTTATAATGTGTTTTAGTATGATTCTCTTGCCTTATGTGTTCAAATACCATGTTCTTTTGTGATGAGGTATTTTTCAAATGGAAAAGTGATTTCTTTGTTTAGAGGTGAGATAATATATCCGGTGATCTGATAATGAAAACTAGATGATGCATAATGACTTTTTCCTCATTGCGACTGTGACTTGTTTTATCTTCCATTTGTTAATAACTTTTATGTAATCGTGTTTTAGATTATGATACTTCGAAAGCACATTTCTGAAGTTGGCGTGGCAAGGGACTCGAATTCTAGGTGCCCCAGTCAGAAGTAGGCCGCAAGACTATAATTTGGGTCTTGGGATAGACTTAGGTCAAGGCCGTCCCCTACAGAAAGCTCCAACGTGCACAACACCTTCCACCCTTCGAGAGAGCTTCTGAAAGTACAAGACGACGCCGCTCAGGCTCTCACAGTTTGCTCCCATGACGCACTTACCTATACTTGATCCTGCTTTCTCGAGATCTCATCCCATTGGTCAACTTATAAATACTTCCTCAAAACTCATCAATAATGTATATATTTATTACTCAACCATATTCCATATTTCTATCGTAACACTCCCTTATTAAAACTGTTGAATTAATACTCAATTTGAACATTAGAAAATCCATTCTTGCATATACGGATACCGTCTCACAGGCTGAAACACTATAACTCATAAGTAGAATTTGCCATCATCACAATCATTTCATGAGAATTAGAAGTGAACACCTCAATCAGACCTCATCAATCCTATTGTGCCATGCTCCATGTTAAATTCGAACTTAATTCCAGACTAATCAAATTTGAACCGAACCCTTAATAATTTGATTGAGCCTACTAAAAAAAGTCTCGACTTCTTTACATCCCGACTCACCAAATCCACATAAGTCTTTGGGAGAAGTATGTGGCTGCGTATGGAGTGGATGTGGCCATGTGCAGTGTGAGCTGCGTAAATACAATCATTTGAAAGTGTATCATGTGCAACTCGTGGCCGACGATTCACATCATATCATTCGTGTTAATCAGTTAATGATATGAATAAGGTCGCCTGCCTGATCCAATCACATAGTATTATATTTATGTAGTAGACAGTTTGCATTTAAGTCCTACTCCCTCCGTCCCACAAAACATTACCCGTTAGGGTTGGCGCGCAGTTTAAGAAAATGAGTTAAAATAATGTAGTAAAAATGAAAAAGTAAGTAGGGTAGGTTACTTTTTAGAATGTGTGGTGATAAAGAAGTGTATTGATATTAAAATAATGTTTTAGTGTGTGGGGTAGCTTCCTTATTTAGTAATGGGTAAAGTTTTGTGGGACGGAGGGAGTAGTAATTGTTTATGTAAGATTCACAGGTGAATTCAAGTAATTTCCTCTCTTCTTTTTGGGCATTAATTCATATGAAAATATGTATATAACTGAACTAAATTCATGGGGAACCGAATGAACTTATAAATTGAACTCCTTTGAAGTAAAAAAATAGAAAATAATAATTATAGCGGAAATTAAACCAAACTAAACTAAAACTAAATTTAAGTTGACAAGAAGATCTCTATCGTGCTACAATCAATTGAAGAGAACAAAATAAGTGAGAGAACTATATTCCAGTTTAGCTCCTCTGAGTTATGTGAATTAAATATATTCTCGGCAACAAAACAATTTTAATGAGACATAAGCCAACAGACATAAAGTACTTCAGGACCTGGGAATTGAAGAGATAGGTGAGCCTTACAAACAGTTAAAGTCGCAAACGCAAGACAGTGGAACAAGACGCATTTAACAGAGGATCATAGTTGAGAGCTACACCTGATCACAAATCTCTTGTTAGAGGGCAAAGAAACAAATTCATAGAGTGCAAAGCCTGCATCATACGCTGACAGCCAGAACCATAAAAAAAAAAAAAAACGGTAACAAGTGCAAATCAATGGAAAAAAGTCGGGTTTGCTAAGTAAACAATAGGAAATCCACAAGAACAAAGTTTAGTACCAACAAGCAATAAGGTGGGTTCACAATCCATCCCCAAAACAAAGCATGTAAATGACAAGAAGCAGAAATTCTCATGCTGAGAAAGTCATCATTCCAGTCCACACACAATTGAATAAAATGTTCACTCGTTCAGAGACAGAGAGGCCAATTTCTCGACTGCACTGCCGCCCTGTTGCGATACATTCCTAAGGACGTCCATTGCCTCTGCCACCTTAGCTTTCAGGGCTTCTGGTGACTCCAACAAGTGCAAAACCTCAGTCTGGTCCATTTCCAGAAGCATGCCAGTTACCTTGGCTGCAGTCTCAGGCTCCAGTTGCTCAACAAGTGGATACAAGTTCTCACCCAGCATCTGCAACCGAATAAAATAGGTGAATAATAAAAACATGGACTGAGATGCTCTTAAAAGTAAGACACAGCCAGAGTTCTTCCTGACAAATATCGTACTTCGACAATAGCTGTACCGCTTAAGGTTTTTGTAATGAAATGCTCCGACTTACAGTGTTAAAAGGGAAGGGGAGTTTCTACCTATCAAATTTGAATTCCTAAAGTTCCCTTAACGTAGTACTTTTTTGGTATATAACTGAGCATTTTCAAAGAGGAAAAGTCTGAATAAGTAATCTGTTGAAACAAAATTTACACAAGCAATAGACTAGAAAAAGGTATAGACATAACGAGTATTTGTGCCATACAAACTTGAAAATGAGAACGAGCAAAGTTTTCTTCTTCAGAACGTCTATTCTATAAAAGAAGATAAAAATAATACGGAGCAGGCAGCAGATTAAAACAAACAAACAAAAAAAACACAGGCATGTGCCATTCAAGAAATAACCCTGCTTAAGCCCAAGCCCAGAAGACAGAAGCAAATAAAAACACTGGATTGAAACCAATTCATTGATAGGGAGTACGAGATTCTGAAATGTGAACAATGAAACATAACTTACAAAAGAATGATACAAAAAGAAGAAGAGGTTTACCATTCTCTGATCCGATGGGGTGGCATTGGCAAGGTGAGATGCCAAAGTTCCAACTTGAACAGGCTGAGGTGCTCCAGCATCATGCATCTGCATCCCTCCCATATGCATGCCACCGGGCACATCTTGCAAGGGAGCATAAGGCATGCCACGGCCAGGAGGAAAACGATAAACAGGCCCCCTTGACCCGATCTGCATTGATAAAATAAAGGGATATTGTCATACAACAAGCTCCACTAGAACATAATGGCAGAGTTATCAATCTCGGATAGCGGAGCGGAGCGGCCGACTCCAAAAACGCTATAGCGGATAGCGGATAGCGTAGCGGGCGCTATTTGAATATATTCACATATAAAATATATACATATAAAATATAAAAATCTTTAACAAAAATGACTAAAATGCAAGGAAATTACTAATCATAGAGTCATAATATATAATTTATAATTAAGAAACTAGAAGTCTTGAATCAAATTCAACACAAGTC
>JAYMSL010000173.1:0-32795 GCA_036897195.1 Plantago coronopus
TATTTGATATATTTTCTACCAAGTCTTCTAGTCCTTATGGTTTGCCTACTTTTTTTTTTTTAATCACAAGTTTTGGCATATTGCGCTCAGCCTGTTGTTTCTACTACTCTTTTTTTTTTTTTTTGTTGAATGATCATATTCTGGAACCTAATTAGCTCACACATATTATACTCATTTGTAAATGTCAGTGAGCATAAACGATAACCCATTTTTGCCCGATAGCTTGACGACCCGTTCAATTTAACTGAAAATCTTTGAATTGAACTGAACTCAGTTGAACTGAATTGAACTAAGCTGAACTTTTATTAAAGTTTAAATTTGTACTACGCAAAACTGAACTGAACTGAATAAACTCGAACTGAATTGAATTTAACGGAATACCACTGAAATTAAGATACTAGTTAGAACAAAAAGAAGTTCAACAACCACTCAACTAAAATCTGACATGTCTCTGATACCAATTGCTGCATAAGTTACAATATGGGTATAAGTTCAACATAACACGAGGTATTTACAAGCCAACAAGGCCTTACTCTATCTACGTTAATACGTAAGGGCGAGGCCATGATTTTATCCGGGGCGCAAAAATAAACCAAATATCATAAACTTTCAAGGTTAGGGGGTGTGAAATAAATTTGAAGGAGTGCAAAAAAATAATCATGGAAACATATATAGCCTCGCCCATGCAAGTACACCCACTAAGACCATGGCCAGTGGCCATTGTCGTTGTTGATGCCGTGCAGCACGACAACATTTTGGCAGCCCAATGGACGCCAAAATGGGCTGTCGTGCTTCACGACAAACCCAGACGACGAGCTGGCGTGTATTACTTTATTTTTAGCTTTATAATTTTCTGGTTTAATTTAAAAATGAAAAATTATGAAATAAATCGTAACGGTTATATTTTGAAATTCTCTACAAATAAACACCAATATTGACTATATTTTGATTACCCCATCTCCCTCTCTAATTTCTTTCGTAATAAATTTAAAACAATGTCTACCGTTTAATATCTTATTCTTGCCAATATATTTGCATAATTGATCTTTTTTTTTATTATCATTTTATGAATGAACATTTATCTAAAAATAAATAAAACAAAATATTTCATGACAGAATTTACGAGTATCACCACTGCAGTTAAATTCTGTCATGGGGAGCTGTCGTCGTCGGTGACAGACTATCATCGTTGTTACCATTGGTAATGGTCTAATACGACATTGTCGTCTCGGGGCTAACTTAAGCCCAGTTGGTTTTATTATTGAGAGGCCCAAGAGAAAAATTCTGGGGATGCAGTGTTGAACATTTGATCCGCTCCTGGATCTCGGCCCAATTACTCACTGACAGTCAACGCAGCAGAGCACATGAAATAAAAGATGTATAGATGTTCTCCAATTTTAGAATCCCGCCTAGTGTCTGGTATTAAACTGGTTTTGAAATCCGGTTTTGAGGTCCGGAATATAAAAGGTCAGCCGTTAAATGTGAACCCAGCACGCTTTTGGACCTGAGATTTAGAGAGAGAAACTAAACATTATTTTCAGTGAGAGATAGTGAGCTCCAGGGGAGCTTCGAGTTTAGCCTTCGAATCTTCGTAAGCTTCCATTTCTCTTAGGTTTTTTCAGCTCGCGAAGCTGCGCTACCTTTTTGTTTCTCTTTTCTTGTCTTAATTTTGCCTTTTCTCAGTTGTTTGTGTACTCTGTTCGCGAGTTAGGGTTTCGGACAATTTTATGCATAATTCGAGCTGATTTTGTTCAATTACTGTCTATTAATCGTGTAAAATGTTAGTTCGTAGGTTTATTGTTTTCCGGTTGTTTAATTTTTGTTGAATTGTAGATCCTGCTAGGGTATTACCATGCATCTCTGCATTATGTGGTGTAAAATCGGGGGTTAAATTTTGGTTCACTTGATTTTGCAGCGTCTTGTGTAATTTTTCTGCTGCATACTTGTTTCTTTCAATTGCATTTTTTTGGTTCAGGTGCAGAAACTCTGTTTGGTAATATGTTAGGTTTGACTTAGGATGTGCATTTCTAATCATGCTCATTGGAATTTTGCTTCTCTGAATCTTTTTTTCGCTATTACCTTGGTTCAGAAGAAACAGGGTAGTTTTGCAGTTATATTCGGTCTGATCCGTAATGGGTGAGGGAGATGTGGTTTCTGAGACGCCCGAGTCCGTTGTAAATGGGACTACTGAGGTAGAGGAGAAGAAGGAGACTGTAATGGATAAGAAAGGGGACAAGGCAGAAGATAAGAAAGATGATGAAGCGGTAGTTGAGGCTGAGCACATGGATGTGGATAAAGATGAGGCCGGGGAGAAGAAGGTAGTTGAAGATAAGGTTGAGGATGAGAAGCTGGCTGGGGAAGGTGAAAAAGAAGATGAGAAGAAAGATGAGGACAAAAAGATAGCAGAAAGTGTAAATGAAGTTGAAAAGGAAGAAGAGGGAGAGAAGGTTGATGCAGTAAGCAAAGAAGACGGTGACAAGGAAGAAGAGGATGCGAAGATGGCGGAAGATGGTGTTAAAGAAAATACTAAGGAAGCGGTTGAAGAGAAGGCGGCAGCAGAAGGGGAGGAAAAAGATGCTAAGGAAGAAGAGAACGTGAAGATGGTAGAAGAAGATGCTAAAGTAGTGGAAGAGAAGCCAGAAGAAGGCGAGAAAGACGGTGACAAAGAAAATGCTAAGGAAGTAGTGGAAGAGAAGGTGACATCAGAAGGTGACAAGGAAGGGGCAAAGGAAGAAGAGGATGTGAAGATGGCAGAACCTGAGGAAGTAGTGGAAGAGAAGGCGGCAATAGAAGGCGAAAAAGGAGATGCAAAGGAAGAAGAGGATGTCAATGATACGGTGGAAAAGGAGAATGCAAATGAAGTAGTGGAAGAGAAGGCGGCGGCAGAAACCGGAAAAGAAGATGCAAAGGAAGAAGAGGATGTGGAGATGGCAGAATGTGAAAAAGAAGATGTGAAGGAAGTGTTGGAAGATAAGAATGTAGATGAAGGGGAAAAAGAAGATTCAAAGGAAGAAGATGTGAAGATGGCGGAGGAAAGTGGAAAAGAAGATCCGAAGGGTGAAGAGGAAGAGAATGTGTTAGAAGAAGGTGAAAAAGGAGAGGACGAGAAGATGGCAGAAGGTGGCGAAAATGAAAACCAAAAGAAAGTGAAGGTTGTAGGGAAAGGCAAAAAAGATGTGCAAGGAAATATAGCTGGAGTGGAAAAAGAAACCAAGAGTGATAAGGAGGCTGACAATGATGTAGAAACAAAGAATGAATCCGAGAATATTGAAGAAGAGAATCTTGAGGGAGTGGCAGAGAAGGAAGAAAAACTGGAAGAACCAAAATCAGGGAAAGGCAAAAAGCGTTCAAGAGGTGGAAAGAGTACTGCTCGAAAGAGTGATACTGATAAGAAAAAGGAAACTGCTCCAAGGAAGGAGAAGAAAGCAGAAACACCTACAGAAAAGAAAGATAAGGAGCCAAAAACACCCACCCCCTCATCCTTGGACCGTCCAGTTCGTGAACGTAAATCCGTGGAACGCCTGGTTGCGGTTATTGAGAAGGATTCTTCAAGAGATTTCTATATTGAAAAGGTATGACCTAAGATGTTTTGTTTTATCTGCGTATATTTGATTTATACAGTTTTAGCATTCAGCCCTTTTCTTAATGTTCATGTTTCTACACTTCGTGAATTCCAAGGCTTGTTTGTCTCTATATCTGTTTTGGTTTTTGTTTTTCTGTTGATGATACTTATATGTGATTTTGATATATTGATGCAGGGCCGTGGAACTGCACTGAAAGATATCCCAAATGGTATGCTCCAACAAACTTCATTACCAGCATGTCATTTCAAGCTCGCAAGAGTTTTGTGTGTTATTTGATGCTTTTTTGCGTGCGTTCATATTCACTGTTGTAATACATATGGTTTATAATCATAAAAAACTTTTAAAAAAAAAATAAATTTGATTGAAGGCATGGAAGGAAGTTATTGTTTAGTGCATGACATTTCTTCCAGGGAGCACTACTGGTGAACAATGTGAAATTTTTCTGGATAATTGTCTTTGATCGAATGCCATGACCTTTAGTTTTTTAGCCCCACACAGATGCCTCTCGGATGTTTTATTTATTGTCAATCTGCTAGCCTTTTGTTCACAATGAATCTTTTGACTTTCATTTACTTTTGCTGTTGATTCCAATTGAATTGAATTTTTCTTATTCTGTGCGTCTGAATTTTTTAGATTGTTACTGTGGATTAATTGTGTGACTTGAGTAATCTGTGGTTCATTTTAGTTGATGACGTGATAACCATGAATTCTTCACAGTAACTCAAAGAATTCTTTAACTTGCAATTAATGGTCCTATATTGTTTAGCGTTTCTATATTTCTTTCACTACAGTTTCTGCATAGTCTAATGTGATCTTTTTCTTTCGAACTGGTAGGATGCCTTTCACAATATTTGGATCGGCAGAAAGATTAGAATTGTGCAGTTATCTTGTTTCTGTTGAACTGGACTCTATTGTCGCCGAGTCATATGCTTTCTTTTAATTTTGGAGTGTTAGTGTGACCCGTGATGCTAAATTCTGGACAGAAATGTGGATTATCTTGGAGAGATCATGTATAGGATCATGGATGACTGAATAGTAATTAGCTTGATAATGCTTCTCTGTGTTCATTTAACTGTTTACTGTTGAGATTGTTTGAAGACAATACCATCTCACCCTTTACCAAAATTGTGTGATACGATAACTGATTTATCCAGGTCCTATAACTATGGAATCTTAAAGTCTATAGCTGTGGGTAGAATTATGTGGTGTCGTTATTTGTGATTACTCTTGACAGTGCTAACCTGGTTGTTAAAACATGAATATAGCATCTTGAACTTCATATACATCAGTTAGATATATTTGAGATTCCTGTAATCAACTTCACAGTAGCTATCCTATATGCTTTGAGTTGTGTTAGTGACTTGGAGCTTAAGGCATTCCACATGTTATCAGAATGCACATATCTTAATGAAACAGGCACTTTATGCGTTGACGAATGCATTTATTCTCGTGATTTGTAAATTTGTTATGTTGTAGGCAAATTTTATGTCATTCTCCTTGTGAGTAGATATTATAATTTTTGTGTCGCTAAATAAGATACCAGCAAGTGCATGTAAATAGCCCAATATTTTAAGACACTCTGCAGTCTGATTAATCATCATATTGATTGGTGTACATTCGTAAAATTTGAGGTCTTATCCGTTCTCCAGCTGTGCAGTTGGTTTAATCAATTGCATTTTTATCTAACTGTGGCCCATGTTTTCAATTCAGTTGCATACAAGCTGTCGAGAAAGAAAACTGAGGAAACTTTCAAATTGCTTCATACTATACTTTTTGGAAGGAGAGGAAAGGTAATTATTTTTATACATCCGTTAATACACTGTTCTTTTAGCCTGTGAATTTAATTAAAATTAAATAATGGATAAACATTGCTGTTTTGATTTTTATTTGTTCTTGAGATTTGGTTCAAATGTGCTTACACTTCAAATTGTCCAGGCTGCCCAGATAAAAAACAACATATCAAGATTCTCTGGTTTCGTTTGGCATGATAATGAGGTAATAACGAGCTTAAGTTGCTTCTCTATTTTGCATTCTCTTTCGTAGACTTTCGTATGATATTTAAACTTTGAGCTAAGCAAATGAACTTCGTCTCAGGAGAAACAAATGATAAAAATCAAAGAAAAACTTGACAAGTTGGTGAAGGAGAAACTGATGGAGTTCTGTGATGTCCTGGACATACCTGTTTCTAAAACACATTCGAGGAAGGTCAGTAGATTTATCGTGATGAAGTATTCATGATTTGGGGAACTATGGGTTCGTTATGTTGCAATAGTTTCTCCATCAGTATGATCTGGGTTTTGAGTTTTGAGAAATAAGCATTACTCCTACTAATGTAACGTCTATATTGTAATCTCATTCTATTTTTCTCATTCCAGGAAGATATCATAGCAAAGTTGGTTGATTTTTTGCTGGAACCTCAGGCAACTACCTCTGAATTACTAGCAGATAAAGATCAGGTTTTTCTCTGAATTTTTGTACCACACCATGTTGCAACTTAAAGATTCTTTGAAACTTGACTGATACACATTATTTCAATCATTCAGCAGTCTAGTAAAGGCAAAAAGAGAAAACGGGGTGGAGGATCAACACCTGGGGGTAGTACCACTTCACCAAAAGGCTCTTCAAAGGTAACACTCTATCGTGATTTTATCTGTTACTAATTTGAACACGTATTTTAATTTAAAAATGAATTTAAGAAATACTAGTACTTTTAATTAAAAAATGTAATGTAACTTCCGGGGTACTAAAAAAGCACTTTGGCACTTGCCTATATATTCCTTTAATTTGAGAAATAGTGAAATACTAGTAGAGTTTAGTTGGATAACATGTTTGATGTTTGTTGCAAAGTTGCATGCGATAGTAATTAGGGAAGTTAACCTCTAGAGTTCAGATCATGCTATGAAGTTGGCAGAAGTTTAGCTCTGTAGGAGAGTCATAGGTTTTAGTTTGGAGAGACATTGCTCATAAGAGTTGGTTCGCACTTGAAGGTAGGTTCATCTATCAGTAAATTGGTTTTCGCTTTTATTTTGCTGTTCTGCAATATTTCAGAAATCTCGACTCTTGCGATACTAAAACTCCTATATTCTCATATATCCATATATTCTCTGCTCTATCACCATGCAATTGGTTTAATACCGAACCCATGGGGTTACCAAGTTTTTTTTTACTGGCATGTACGTTATTTCCTCGTGTGTCAATGAAAATATTCTTGTCATATATTCGAGTTTTGATTCTTTTATTTTAATATTGTGTAGTGTTCATTTTCGATGAAAAAGTGAAGAGATAGCCACATAGGTGGGTAATGTTTAATAGATCATCATATTAAATTAAGTAACGGGAGGGCATGCTAGTTATTCAATAGTACATGCAATTCTCGCTTTCTGGAAGTACCACGGTTTCACCCTGCACTTGAGACTAGATGTACTTTCCCAATAAATGGTATATAAATGGTTGTATGACGTTTCGCAGACGCCATCCCTAGCCACCCTAACCTGGCAACTTCTCAAACAGGTTCAGATCTCCGAAGTAACAACTCCACTTTGTCTTAAAATTTGCCCACTGGTGAGGCTGAGTCCATCAGCGAGTGGGGATTGTTTTATAGAAAAAAATAAAATAAATGGACGTATTTCTAATCTCTCTAGTTGTGCTCTTCGATGAGGTGGAAATCTTCAAACATGTAGAAGTAATTAAATAAATCCTAATCTACAAGCTTAAGTTTCTATAAGATTACGAATTTATTCCACATATGGATTTTTATCCACCATCTGCATTCTCTTGGTATTTGCTTAGAGCTGAATCTGTCCTAGACCGTAATACACACTTTGGGATAACCTGAGGTTTAAATAATTTTTCTTAGGCTACGCTTAGCAGTGGTCAAGGGAACTTTGCTAAGTAGATCAAAGAGAGGAAATAAGGTCACGGAGCCTTCTTTATGTACACCTAAGAGAGGAATGAAGCTAATTGAACTTTTTGTAGATCAATGAAAAGAAATACTGTCTAGGAGCCTTTGTATGTAATGTAGACCAAAGAGATGAGTTAAGCTAATTGAACTTTTGTTAATGCACAGCGAATTCCCCATATCAGATTATTACAAACCCGAAAAGGAAAATAACTGATTAGGAAAATTTGAGCCCAATTTTCGGTCTTTCTATGCTGGGGCACATCTTTTCAACCTCCACATTTGAAGCTCCATCGTTCTGTATTGTTGAAGTTTCCTGTAACCTTTGAATAAAATTAATCTGTTACCATTCCATGTTACCTGTAACTTCAGAGTCGGAAGAAGACTCCGGATACACCTAAGAAGGAGGGCGGAGAGACAAAGAGTTCACTGTCTGAATCAGAAGCTGAATCAGATGAAGATAAGCAAGACAAGCATGCCGGAAAAGATGTCAATGGCGTTGGAGAAAAATCAGACGATGAAATGTCTGTAGAAGCTAAAAGTGAGGAGAAACCAAGCGATTCTGAACCAGAGTCTGATGATAATAAAGGAAAGATGCAATCGAAAAAGTCTTCCGTGAAGAAGGTATCTGCTACAAAAGACAAAACCAAGGAAGTAAAAGTTTCTAAGAAGGCCAGCCCTCCACCCAAGAAGTCTCTTCCAAAATCACCACTAAGTCAGCCAAGGAAAAAAGACGACAAAGACGCAAAGAAATCTTCTGGTAAGAAGAAAGATGAACCAGCCAAGAAGTCTGCTCCAAAGAAGTCGGCAGCGAAGGAGAGCATTGGTGAGAATTTACCAACTTGTCCTCATATCAATTGCTTACTGAAAATTCTGAGTGACTAGTCTTTATCCGTATATAGTTTTATTTAATTGGACAATATTTTTGATACTTTTGACAATCAACTGACCTGCTCCGATTCAGGGAAAACTGTTCTGAAAGTGAAAGAAAAGTCGAAGGAGGCGAAATTAAGCCCAAGTGATGAGCAACTAAAGGATGCAATATCTGAAATCCTGAAGGAGGTCGACTTCAATACGGTCAGTCCAAAAAACTTTCGTGTTTCCTGTGAATAGACTGAATAGTGTAGACTTAAATACTTCTTGATAGATCATAACCACTGGCTGCTGATGTGATTATGCTGTGTATATTTTACCAAATCTCGTACGAATTTGTGAAGAATGTATTTGCTGGAACATGATAGTGGATCACCAGATCTCATTTCAGCTAATGTGATCATCCTGCGTAAATTTTACCAAATCTCGTATGAATATGTGAAGAATGTTTCTGGTGGAACATGATAGTAGATCACTAGATCCTATTTTAACACTAAGTGGCTTAATGCTTAGTCCCACGACTGAGCCTGTGTCTATTACTATACAGAAGCAAAGTTTTGTAAATTACGGATGGTTGATATTTAGGGATGATTGTAGTATAAACTTCAGAGTAGTTATAACATTTGAGATCTAAAAGTTTATTTGATTTTCATCTGTTACTCATAAGTGCACTTAATACCCTGCACCTTCCGTGTTTAACATTCCAATTACACTTCCATTTTTCAGGCTACTTTCACCGACATACTGAAGCTACTCGGTACGATCTTATCTCTTGTACTGTTACCCTTGTGTATTTGTCTGCTTTGCCCCTGACTGTATGTTGTGCATTTTGTACGTCATGTATTCGATACATTTTATCCATAAAAAATGTGTTGCTGCGTGACGGTCTTGTCACATAATATAATCACTCTTGCTTCTATCCCTTTATCTGCTAACTGTTTTGAGTCTCAAAATTCAATTCCTTGCAATTTACCATTGATCTATGTTCTGTTTCAGTCAAGCAATTTGACACAGACCTGACACCAAGGAAACAATCAATAAAGAGCATGATTCAGGATGAACTGACAAAGCTAGCTGATGCCGAGGAAGATGATGAAGAGGAAGCTGAAGAAGCTGCTGAGAAGGATGCGAAAAAGCCCTCAGCCAAAGGTGTCAAGGCCTAAGTAGAAGATTCCAACTTGAGGAATGTTGTACACTATGCACTTGCTGTGTACGTTACTGTGTAGTTCACTATCCCAGTCCTAAGTTAAGTTAGCTGTAACTTATTATTAGCATTGTACACAAATTGTAGATCATGGTTGTATTACCGGTTCACTGACCCTCGAGTAGGAAATAACGGGATGAGCTTCTTTAGGAACCATAGTTGATTGCAGGATTGATGTTCTATCCTTTTATTGTCCCGGTTGAAGTACATTTTCACCTGCAGTGGAAAGAACCTCCACTCTGTAGCTTTGTTGTGATTTTTGGATCTGGTCTATTCGTATTTTATTTGACATTGTCTCTTGAAATGTTGCGCTCTGCGTCTAAACATAAATATCCGTGACCAAGATATCCAACCTCTTTCGAAGTCATGGTGCCCAATCTTTATAAATTTTGTTACTGATATATCTCTAACAATACAGGTATTCTTGACTTCTTGAGGTGCTTGATAATTGGTTTTAATTCATAATCCTACAATCCTAAGTATATTTGTGAAAAAAACTACCCCTCCGTCCCACAAAACATTACCCATTAGGATTTGCACGCAGTTTAAGAAAATGAGTTAAATTAATAAAGTTAAAATGAAAAAGTAAGTGAGGTAGGTTAATTTTAAATAATGTGTGGTGATAAAGAAGTGTATTGATATTAAAATAATGTTTTAGTGTGTGAGGTAGCTTCTTTATTTAGTAATTTAGTAATGGGCAAAATTTTGTGGGACGCCAAGAAATGTAAAGTGAGTAAAATTTTATGAGACGGAGAGAGTACAACGAGGTCTAGAATGACTATAGAAATATTTCAACTAAAGTAAAGTAAATTAAATTTTATTTTTAAAAAGGGCCAATACACATGTATATCACCTGTTGTACATGTACCATATATTTTCAGTAGTTACCACATTAATTAGTAAGTGCATGCACATATACATTCGGGTATATATTATTTTGAATTCGCTTATATTTATTAAAATATTATTTGACTTTCTTTTTATGTAAATCATTTTAGCCAAGTACACGTATGTGATTTTTCTCTATTGGTAGGGTATTCTACTAGTTGGGCTTTATGGTTGTGGTCCTTGATACTTGGTCTTGAATTGATTGTTTCTCCAAGTTGGACTCCTTTCGAGTGTATAAAGGTTCAGAAAACCGGGTACTTGTACTTATGATGTAAATAGATCATAATCCGCTCAAATTCGTCTATGATCCGTTTTATTTTTTATTAAAAACAAGTATGAGTTTAGGTTTGAGTTAACATCTCTGCGTTCCCAACATCCTAACCTATTTAATCATATTAATTTTTTTTTTTTTTGTAAATGAAACGGATTGGGAACGGATCCTAGACGGATTTGAGCGGATAATGATCCGTTTACATCCCTAATTGTAATCCGGTATGCTTGTGGACTAAATTGCAAAAAAGGAAAAAGAAAAAACGGCAATTTAATTCTAAGCAATTCAAACTAAATCACCCTAATAAACTGATTATTTTACACTCCTAAATATACATGTTTATTTGTATATTCGAATTTTTTTTTTTGAAGAGGCAAATCTATTCTAATACTATTCCTACTCCTACACTAACCCAATACCGACCTTATACCCCACACCAATACCAACCTTATATCACCAAATAAATCTCCACCTCCGGGAATCGAACCCGGGACCTCTAACCATTACACCCTGCACCTTACCACCGCACCACCCCGGGGTTCATGACTAAATTAATTATATATTGTGTTGTGTATTCGACATCAAAAATGTCATAAGAGAAACAACCTTCGTTATTCGTTATTCGTACTCATATTCAAATTAGTGTCCTACTTAGTTATCAGTTGTTTATCACTTGTTTACGAACACTTTTCATCGTTGACGAACACTTTGACGGTAGGTATAATAATTCTGAATAAAATAAAATTTGGTCAAACACCACTTGTTTAGTTGTTGTGCCAATATTCACGGAAACAACCACCATGTATCTAACTTACTGGACTTGACCAGCACACAAATTTTACGGAATATTCAAGCTACGGTTTTGTCTTTCTACATTATAACAACCATCATGATGGAATTGGTCGACTGGTCTTAGATTAACAACTTGAACAACTATGAAAGGTGATGAAAACTAATAATAATTCTTATAGATCATTAGAATTTAGATAAATCATTTTACTTCGTACATAGTTTTTTGAATTATTCCTTCAAAAATGAAGTTTTAGATTGACATAAATTTAATATAGGTATGTTCTCCTTCCGATAATTTTTTTTTTTTAGTAATGTAAGAAAAATCAAAAGACTATAAAGTCATTACATGAAATCTCTATGCAATAAAGAAACATATGACTTCTTTTGCTTTTTAGTGGACATTCGACTATTTTGAGAAAGACATACTTTATCCATAAACCAATTTTCCATAGTTGGTTATATGTAAGCATATACTTTATCAATTTTGATCATGGTTTTCACTTTTTATTTTGAATTTGCTTCATGGCTAAACCTCTCCTCCTATAAGTTCAATGGGTCGAAATGCTATCGACAATATCAAATGGTTCGTAGATTAATTTCATGTTAAAACTTATTGTACTCGAAAAAAAATACAAGACTATTTTCGATAAACTCTTGAAAAGATAAAATATTTGATTAAAATATTGTTTTTAAGGGTAAAGAGGAAGTCATGTGAGAAAGGGAAATACATTACCAATATAACTAAACAAATCGGTGGTCTAAATCAAAACATCAGTTTTTTAAGTTGTATTTTTTCACACTTCATAAACAAAATAATACATTTATTTAAGCACATCAGAGACTGATTGCCATTAAGTTATGCTGGTGTTTCTTCTTGTAGTCTTTCTCAAGAGCAGAGAATGAGAATAAGGGTAAGAACACTAATATTGAACAATGTGACAAATCTGGAATTCTTAACGGATCGTGTAATCACTTTCCAAACAAGATAATTCGATCATATTTTAATGCCGGGGTTGCACGAATTTCTTGTGGGGATAATCCGAGAAGATCAATCGAATTCAGGCACTATAAGATTCGATAAGAACGTAGAGTGGATGTTCGTGTTGTTGAAACGTGCGTTGAAAGCAACATATAATGCGAGAGATCAATATCTTCTATTTATAGGAGATAACAAAGTCATCATAGCGGTTATTTAACTGAATTTTGGATAAATCTGGACAAACTGATGCAGAATGCATGACCATGCGGCCGCATGGTCGAGCGAGCGACCAAGCATGCGGTCGCTTGGTCTCAGTGCCATCCTTTCCCAAACTCTCTGCCCGAAGGGACGAGCACCCATCGACCGCATGGTAGCGGACGGTTGCATGGTATGACCATGCGGCCGTCCGCTTGGGAATCTGGCATTACCTTGTCTACTGCATGACCGGACGACCCTAGGTGACGCCTAGGAAAACCCAGGCATCATGCCTTCAATACTGCGCGACTTCCGCATAGAGCAAATGCACGTTTTCTCTCCAAGCGTGCACTCCGCACCACCCGTACTTGTAACCGAGCATAACGTGATATTGCAATGATCTCTTGTAAACCACATTACGATTAAAATGAGTTGATGACACTAAAATCACCAACAAGTTAAAGTGTTAAACTCTCGAGTTAATAACTCAATTCAGTGTTACAGTATTGTTTGGATTTGACATTGGTTAGGAGGAATGTCTTAACTCAAATCTTGCACCCGTCCGTTCTTCGTTTTGTGTTATCAATTCCAATCAAATCAAACAATTTTAACACCAATCATATCGTTATACATACACTAGTTAGTCTCTTACACATTCTACTACTATTATTCTATAAATCGTTAATTGTAAAAAAACCAAACAATCTACTGCCACCTTAGTAAATTTAGGTTACTATCCATTGATGAGAAACGTAAAATTTGATAACACAAATTTATAACCAGTCGACTATCAGTCACTTAGCATTTTATTTGACTTTTTAAAATATTATCGATCCATCTATTTTTAAGTTAAAAAAATCGTTCGCCCGAGTATTTACTTGGGCACTAGGGCACTTATAGGGCTTATAGCGATAAAAAAAGAGACTGATTAGCAAAGTACCAAAAATGCGGATAAATACTAAAATGCCAAAATAATAAAGTGCAGGAAAATTAAAATAAATAACAAACACACACGAGAAAAAGCTAAAAACCTTGTTCATCTTCCTCCTCACCGAGAGCTTAGTGTCAAACTTGATATTCGACGATCCTCAAAATTGAGTTATCTAGGGTTTTGATTATTCCTATTTGGTGATTTGTATCTACCTGTCTATGCTGTTCTCGTGCGTTTATGTACAGGTAGATGAATTTGCGTTTCTGTGGATTAAAAAGCAGCTTCAATCCTGGGGACTGAAAGCATAAAACATTGGTGTTGCGTCTTCAATTGGATTCGCAAAATGTTTCGGATGGAGGTGGATTCGTCGCCTGAATCCGCTTCTGTGTCGCATTACGACCTAATTGTTCAGGTATATCAGTATGATTAGCTGCTCACATTGATCACCAATTTCTAGTCCTTTTGTTTTTTTTGCCATTTGGTCTGTATTAATTTGTGCGTTTTAAGTTATTGTACTTGAATTCTGGCCAACATGAAGAATTTGCTGCCTCCGTACAAGTTTGGTGCTACTTGAACCTAGGAGCTAGAAGCTAGTTTGGTGCTAATTGAACTTAGGACCTGCTTAGGAATAAGTAATTGGTAAATAGTGAAAACTTTGCTCCTGTTGTTATTGATTTGTGAAATCAAACTTTGCCCATGTTGTTATTGATTTGTGAAATTGGGTTCCCGTTGTGGCTCCAATTATTTATCCTTCCGCTTCTTGACATATAGATTTGATTTTAAAATTGTTTCGAGAAAGGGAAGGCCAATGTTACTTAAATTTGTGTTACAGAGGCTTTCGCAGCTGGGATTTCCTGAGGACAGTTTAAGTGAAGGGCCTAGTGGTTTAGTGGCTTTTGCAAAGAACAACAAATCCCGTTTGAGAGAACTGGTGTATGCAATCTTGCCTACGGACAATGATGAGGTGGATGAAGTTATATTCCGAGTGAGCATGGTATGGTTGCAGTGGTTGATGTTTGAAGGTGAACCTGAAGCAGCTCTAGATTACTTGTCTAAAGTGAGTGCTGATCAGCGAGGTGTTTGTGGGGCCGTTTGGGGATCCAATGATATTGCGTACCGCTGCCGAACATGTGAACATGACCCAACATGTGCCATATGTGTTCCTTGTTTCGAGAATGGGAAACACGAGGGGCACGACTACTCTATCATATATACAGGAGGCGGATGCTGTGATTGTGGAGATATCACTGCATGGAAACGTGAAGGATTTTGTTCAAATCACAAAGGTGCAGAACAGATACCACCACTCCCGGAACGTGTTGCGATGTCTTTGGGTCCTGTTATGGATCTCCTGCTTAGTTATTGGAAAGACAAGCTTGTTGAGAAAAATGTCTCTATGGGAAGTCCTGTTGTGCCTGATAATGATGCTGAGCCCCAAAAGGCTGCAGATGAGCTTACTTCCTCTGTGGTGGAGATGCTATTGGATTTTTGTAAATATAGTGAAAGTTTACTTAGTTTTATTTCTGGGAGAGTATATTCCTCATCTGGTTTGCTGGAAATTTTGCTGAGGGGAGAGAGGTTCCTGAATGAGAATGTTGTGGTGAAGCTCCATGAGTTACTCCTAAAATTGTTAGGTGAACCTATATTTAAATACGAGTTTGCAAAAGCATTTGTAGTTTATTATGGAAGCATTATAAGCACAGCCGTTAGTAAAAGCAGTGACACTGAATTCAGAAAGTATCCTCTAATCTCGACATTCTCCGTGCAAATCTGGACGGTGCCAACCCTCACTCTACGTCTCGTGGAGGAAGTGGATTTGCTGGGTATG
The DNA here is from genome assembly GCA_036897195.1 of Plantago coronopus. Taxonomy (NCBI): domain Eukaryota; kingdom Viridiplantae; phylum Streptophyta; class Magnoliopsida; order Lamiales; family Plantaginaceae; genus Plantago; species Plantago coronopus. The sequence goes on from JAYMSL010000173.1 coordinate 15,444, forward strand.
CTGATGCAGTCTTTGGGAAGTATATTCCGTTCTTGTTCCGGAGATGATGGGAGGCTTCAGGTATTGGGACTTACTTATAATTTGCTTGCTGTTCTTTGTATATCTCAGCTTCCAACATGATTATGTTATGGTTGTTCGTATTCAAACCGAATTCTGCTGCAAAATTTCACTTTAGAAAGATTGATAACAGTATCCCCTGGGGTTCTTCCAGAAGCCAATGGTTCTAGAATCAGTTTCCGGTAGGGCAAAAATCTGGTGCATTTGGTTACTTCGTGTTTGTTCGCTATTGCTCGTGATTTTCGGCTTTTCACATAGGAAAAGCAAAATTTGAGTGCTTGATTTAAGAACTTCTGCTTTTAGATTTTCTTTCAAATAATCAGTTATATGCTTTCCAGGCCAAGTGGTGCATTTTCACTGCTTAAAGCATGCAGTGGCACGTATGTAATTCAACTGAACTGTGAACCAAAAAATAAAAAATAAAAAATAAATCAAACTTCTACAACTTTTAATTAAATTCAGTTTTAATTAACTTTACGAATAAGCAATCTAAACTTAACTCTCAGAAACACGGCAAGCAAACACTTCATGTACCTGGGATTCTGGGAATGCTTCTCTAGTTAGTACATTTGTTGAACCAGCATTAAATCAAAACATCTATTAATGTTTTTGTTATTTTTTTTATTAAGTGGAATCAGCTACAGAGAATCATTAGCCATCTGTGCAAAAAATGATTTATCAACAAGACAGTCATTATTATTTTTTTTAAACGGCAAAGTATTACAAAGTACAAACTATCGAATAAATATAAATGTACACCTAAATTTGCGCCTCCCAGGGCTCAACCCCAAACCTCCTACTTGCAACTACTCTCCTCTTCCGCTGGACCACCTTATGACTCCCAACAAGACAGTCATTAGTAAATAAAACATTAGAAACCTTGCACAACATAGTTTTTTTTTTTTCTTATTTTTTTTTTCTTTGAAGTTTTTGGCCTTGGAAGTTTCGTTCCACTGAAAACTTATGTCTACCCATCATGCTTTGGATGTATTTGTATGAAATGTAGTGTCCCACATTGTAGGAAGCATAGATACTTCATGGAGCCAATGTAGAAGTATCATACTGTATTGATATGTCTCCAATACTGATACGTAAAATATACTGCTAAAACATGTTCTCCAGCTGGGTTTCCCTTGAGTTAGTTTCAAGTATTAGAACTTGTTCAAGACGTCAACACAGATAAACAATAGGTTCTTATCTGTTTTTTCTTCATACCTGATATTTTGAAATACACATTATCATTTTAAAACTATTAGTTTTACCATGTACACTAAAAGCTTCAAAACTAATTTGATCTTCAACGTACGTGTAACTTCGAATTTCTTAAATATCCATACACCGTTTCTCTTTTGTACTTTTGTATCCTTTCTGAGCTTCTTAGTGCACATCAATAGTTCAATACACCATATCTTGACTCTTGAGAGTCTTGTGTGGTCTTTTGTTGTGAGATGTGGATGGCTGTTCCCTGGCTAACCTGGCTTGAACTTCTTCCTGTAATTTGTGTGTTTATGCTTCCTGTTGATTTTGCTTATTATACACTTCCCAAACATGTGTGAATGGATGAGCCCTTCTGGTTTACAGGTTGCTAAATGGGTAAACCTATATGAAACTACTCAACGCGTGGTTGAAGATATGAAGTTTGTAATGGGCCATTCTTCTGTAGCAAAATACCTATGTCTTGAGAGGCGGGAGTTAGTGAGAACATGGATGGGACTCATGGCCTCTGTGCAAGGCATGAATGCTCAAAAGCGAGAAACAAGCAGTCACATAGAAGAGGAAAATGAGAATGTCCACTTGCCTTTCATGCTGTGTTACTCCATGTTCAATATTCTTTCTCCCCTGGTGGCTGGTGCATTTTCTTCGAGTAGTAACAAGGATGTTAAAGAGGAAATATTTTCTGGCTCGTACAAAATAGAGTGTGAAGACCGAGACGGTCTAAGACATGCAAAAGTTGGACGGCTGTCAGAGGAAAGTACCATTAGCAGTGTTGCTGGAAAGAACTCATTGAATTGTGAGACCAGGTCTTATGCTGATTTGATTCCGTCGTCTGCTTTATGGTTAACATATGAGTCCTTGAAGTCCATGGAAAATTGGTTGGAGATAGACAACACAACGGGTCCTCTTTCTGGCTCACATCCAGTAGCAAGTAATAGCCCTGGTAATAATTTATTAGCTCCGAAAAGAACACATTCTAAGTTTAAAAGGGTCAGATATAAGCCTTCAATAGCAAGTGAAGCTCTTAATAAACACTATCCTTCGCCATCTCATGGCGGTTCTTATGTTGGTGTAGGGTTGGAGCTTAGCCAGTTCATTTCACAAGAAGGTAGTCATGATGAGAATTTGCTAGAAGCAGAAAGCACTAGTGAGTCGGAAGCTCTGCGAGTTCTTAGTGTATCAGAATGGCCTGATATCAGCTATGATGTTAGTTCACAGCTCATCTCTGTGCACATCCCGTTGCATCGGGTTCTTTCAATGGTTTTACTTCGAGCACTTAAAGAATGTCATGAATCTGGATCTTCGAATCAGCCTACCTTTTCTGCCAACTCATCGGTTGGTATCGCTGGTGACTTTCTCGGTCAAATTCTGGAAGGATGCCATCCTAATGGCTTCGCTGCCTATGTGATGGAACATCCTCTAAGAATACGGGTCTTCTGCGCTCAGGTTCATGCTGGAATGTGGAGGAGGAATGGAGATGCTCCTATATTATTTAGCGAGTGGTACCGTTCAGTCCGCTGGTACGTAAATGGTGCATTTTGATATCAGAAATCTAATGTGTTACCCACACACATCTCTCGCCATATGATCACTGGATTTCTTGTTCTTTCTTCGTGCAGGTCTGAACAAAGTCAAGACCTTGATCTCTTCTTGCTTCAGTGTTGTGCTGCGTTAGCTCCTCCAGACCTTTATGTCCACCGAATACTAGAACGTTTTGGGCTCTCAAACTACCTGTCTCTGAATTTTGAACAGCATAGTGAGTACGTGTTTTCTTCTTTGAACTTGACCTTATGGACATTTATTGTCGGATCAATCGAACCCACCCTTCATCTGTTTATCCTTGTTCAGCCCTGTGACGTATATCTTTATTGTTTTTGATTGTTTGCAAGTAGATGAGCAAGGTGCGGAGTATCTGCACTGATTTATTACCACATGGATTGACATGCTTGGTTTACTTTACATTATATAAATATAGCTTTATAGCGCATACTGTCCATTGTCCAACGAGTCTAAAACAGAGCATGTATCCAAAACCAAATTAGGTTGTGGCTTTTGTGGTTGTTTAACTAATATATAATTTCCTCATGTGACTTATGATATGACTGCCAACCATTTTTACACTGAATACTTTTCATCAGTATCGTCTTACTTTTTATCAGAATTCTATGATGAATAGTTTCATAGTAATTTTTGTTTAATTTACTTTTCAGGCACGAACCAACTCTGGTTGCTGAAATGCTGACTCTCCTAGTGCAAATTGTGAAAGAAAGGAGATTTTGTGGGATGACCTCTGCCGAATGTCTACACAGGGAGTTGGTTTACAAGCTCTCAATTGGAGATGCCACTCGTAGCCAGCTAGTAAAATCTCTTCCCCGTGATCTCTCAAAAATGAGCCAGCTGCAAGAAGTACTAGATACAGTTGCAGAATATTCTCAACCATCTGGAATGACTCAGGTGTACTTTTGGTTCAATTGAATAACTCTTGATACTGTGGTTTAATAATTACATTTAATCATTCTCGTAATTTATGTATCTCAGGGCATGTATAAGCTTCGGTCATCGTACTGGAAAGAACTTGATCTGTATCATCCTCGCTGGAACTCAAGGGACCAACAAGCTGCAGAAGAAAGATACCTCCGCTTTTGTAATGTTTCTGCATTGACAGCTCAACTTCCCAAATGGTCAAAAGTTTATTATCCTCTTAGGGGAATAGCCAAAGTTGCTACTTGTAAGGCAATCCTCCAAATCATCCGTTCGGTTCTGTTCTATGCCGCTTTCATGGACAAGCACACCGCTTCACGTGCTCCTGACGATGTACTTTTGACTGCATTGCATTTATTGGCACTAGCCTTGGATGTTTGTCAAGTACACAAGAAATCTGGTGATCCTTCATGTTATGTGGGTGATGTAATACCACTATTGGCTTTTGCCACCGAAGAAATAGGGACAAGCAGGTATGGTGGTCAGAGCATGTTGTCACTCCTTGTGTTGCTGATGAAGATGCATGAGAAAGAAAGCAGTGAGAACTTTGTGGAGGCTGGGAATTTTAGTCTTTCATCATTGATCCTGAAGCTAATCAAGACATTGATGGAGCTTGAACCTGGATTCTTAACCAAATTGCAGAAACTTGAACCTCAATTAGCCAATCAATTTTCGCATTCTATACTCATAAGCAATGCAAAAGATACTGCCTCAGTATCAGAGAGTGAAAAGCGCAAAGCAAAGGCTCGTGAAAGACAGGCTGCAGTATTGGTGAGTCTTTAATTTTACTTATCGCCCCCGGAATAAGCATGCACACATATCTTGTTATGGTGTACAATTACTTGATCATATCTATCTCACTAATCTTTTTTACCTGGTTCGAAATTATCTCAAAGGATGACAAAATTTACGAGAGGAATGTGTATGCAAAATAATGTATGCGTTTCTATATCTCTTCAACATAATAACTGATAAGGATTACTATATTTCTCTGTCCTGAACTCATTTACATGATAACTCTGTCTTTTGACAAATTAATAACCTCACTAAATTAATAAACTTCTACTGCCAACAGTATTAAATATGGAATATGTAATCATTTTTGTCCACAAGCTATCAGGATAATCTAATTCTCCAACCCTGTAGACGTAGAGACACCATCCTTTAATTCTCGCCAGGCTTGTTTCTCTACTCTTCTTTCAGTTATTAGTTATTACCTCATGAAGCTTCTGCTTATCCTCCATAAGAGAGCATCAACTCATATGGTAATTGAAGCTACTGTTCGCATTATGTTGGAGCTGCAGTTGCTAATTTCCTTTTCATCATGTCAACTTTGCTATTTAGTATCTTCAGCTTAGTACGTCATGGATAGCAATTCTCTATTAGGGTAGTGTTTGTCTTCACTCTTTTAGAAAATCCAGATAAATGTTTGATAAGACTTGTAAGTAAATGGTTTTCCGATTGCTTTGTTCTTTAGTGAGCAGAATTAGGACTTTTTAATTCTCATAACTGCTTAAACTTTGCACAGGAAAAAATGCGAGCCCAGCAATCAAAATTTATGGAGAGCTTTCATTCAAAGGAAGATGAGGAGATGGATGATACTACATCTGAGGAAGAGCTGTATGAAACCCCTGGTGACTTGACAGAATCACCTGAAGTTATTTGTTCTCTTTGCCACGATGCAAAATCCAGAAACCCGGTGGCATTCTTAGCTCTTCTACAGGTAATTGAGACTCATGTTATTTTCTTCATGCCATAGTAAATTAAGATCTTTATGCTTTCTTTAGTATGGTGGTATAAGCTATTGAGTCTTCATATGTGAGATATTCCTTGTGCTTACTGTCACTTTTTAATAAAGAAATCCAGGCTTTTGTCTTTTGTTGGCCGAGAGCCTCCGACATGGAAAGAAGCTGGTAGCTCTGTTAAAGAACCTGCTTCTGTCAGTACAACACGAAAGGATAAAGCCTCCATCAATTATGACGGTGGCTCAGAAGTGGTTGCATCTTCTCAGTTGGAAGAATCTATTCTGAGTGCTATTAATGATTTTGCCCGCATTGGACAGCCTAATGAAGTACATGCTCTTATAGAGACTGTTAAATCTCGATTCCCTTCTGTTAAGAATAATGGACTTCCTAGCTTACCGAGAGATGCAAGAGAGAGGACAACCTTGTCTTCTGATACATGGGAAGAAAATGTGTATCTCTCTATTAGAGGTTCTTCATCAAATGATGAAAGTTCATCTGCTGCTGGGACGTCCGCAAGAATAAGCACTTCTGAATCTCTCTTGGTTGGTAAATATATTGCCATGTTGCCTAAGGAGACACCGGATCATCCTTCAGCTTCACAGGATAGTCGGATGCAATTAAAAAACACTATAGAGCATCATGGATATGGCGACTTTGGTCCTTCTGGTGGTGATGGGATATATGTCTCCTCCTGCGGACATGCAGTGCATCAAGGCTGTCTTGATCGTTATTTGCAGTCTCTTAGAGACAGGTATGCATCTTTTATTTCCTATGACCCTTGTTCACCTTCGGCTTCGTTTTTCATACCCCTAACTGGTTGTGTACAGAACCAACTATAAGACCTTTCCTGTAGTTCCGGTTTTTTTTTTAATTTTTTTTTATTCCTTTCCATATTCGGATGAATTTTGAAAAGAAGTGACTCAATAAACAGCGACAGATGTTTGCTAGGTGACTTGCCCTTCATTAAATTTACTATCACTCTTATCGAAAAAAAACCATCAGAGATTTGTATGGCTTAACCTAAGCAACTCCATTATATGAGATTTTCTTGCAACATACAGGAGATATCTAAATAAAATGTAACATTTGGAGTACGGGTGTTGTCAAATGTTGGACTATTTTTACTAAACCTTGGATACATATTTGACATATTGCAAAAAGTCCATTACTTTGAGAAATATTCAAAATGACCCAGACATTTTTGATTGCACTACCATCCCAACAACTTTTTAATCATACCAAATATTAGAAGAAAATGTTATTCAAGAAAACAAAACTACTAAAAATTAACACCTTTACGTAATTGGATCATGTACTCGAGGCCAGGTTTCTTGGACAATTTCTTCAACACTCATGAATATTGAGTATTACTTTTATTTAGCTTATTACATTATGTTTAGTCGAAAATTCATACAAAAACTCACCATAAATGTATATATTACGCACAAGAACTATTAAACACACTTTTTTCTTTTTTCTTTTCACACTTAATATAATGTTACGAATTATCAACAACTAAAATTCACCATAAATGTGTAAAACCTATCATTTAGTGCATTAAGAGACATTTAAAAAAACTAATTTAAACACTATAAAAGATGGAAAAAGTTCAGAAAAAAAAATGGGTTGCCTCACAGAATTTGTCGGTGAGACATGTCATATTTATCCACTCATGTTGTCAAATCTGCTTTCTCCATTCCCCATTTTATCATTAGCTTTCCTGAGTACTCGTCAATTAATAGCTTGCGTTCCCTGTTGTATTTTCCTTCTGCTGATGAGGAATGCTTTGGAGCTGCTTGGGGTCAGTTTTAAATTGACATGTTCCATTCTTGCAAGTACTGATTTGATGAAAAGGATCCTCTTCTGGGTCTCTATTTGGGTTTCTTTTATGTGCTTTGGGCTTATATCATTTCACAAGTCATTGTCTAAACGGTTGCTCCTAGATAAGAATGGGTGTTGTACAGCCAAAACTTAGAGTGAACCTGTTAACTACATATATTATGCACATCATATAACATGATGCGACGACTTCCCGCTGATCTCCGTGTTTTGTACATTAATATGTTTGTTTTGTGTAAACAGAAATCAGAGAAGAATTAATTTTGAAGGAGGGCAAGTTGCGGATCCTGATCTGGTAAATCAATTCACTTTTCTGCACATTCAGCTATGGACTATGGTCATGTATTAATAATGCTTGCATGTTTTGATAGGGTGAATTCCTCTGTCCTGTGTGCCGAGGACTTGCAAACTCTGTCCTGCCTGCTTTGCCTGGAGACTCAAGAAAGGTTCCTCAGTCTCTATCCTGGTCAGCTGATGCTAGTATCCCTATGCACTTAACCGAGGCAGAATTCACGCGCCGCGTGCAAGATGGCCTGTCATTTTTACACAGGGCTGCAGATATTGCTGGAAGTACTGAGAATCTAAATGTCATCCCTACGCATAATGTGAAACAACCAAATATTGAACTTACTATTCGGTTACTACGTGGGATGTACTATCCTGGCCAAGATAAGATTTTAAAGACTGGCAGGGTAAGCGACTCTGTGATTTTGTGGGATACACTGAAGTACTCTCTCATATCAACTGAAATTGCTGCTCGGTCGACGAAGAGTTCAATGAATCCAAATTACAGCCTTGCTGCTTTGTACAAAGAACTCAAGTCTTCAAGTGGTTTTATATTATCTGTACTATTGAATGTTACGCAAAGCACCCGAACAGCAAATCCAGCTTCTGTTCTTTTAAGAGTACGAGGCTTACAACTCTTTGCAAGGTCTTTGTGCCACGACATTTCTCCAGAGACATTCTCCAATTACCCAGCAGGTTAGTTACTCCAGCAGAATTATTCTGGCAATTAGTTTTTTTGTTTGTTTTGGAAATGGCAAATCTAAGTAACTACACTATTCCTACTCTTAAACCACCTTATAACTTCAATACAACCATACCAACCTTAAAACTCCAATCTAAACCACCTTATGCCTCCGCCGGGGTTCGAACCCCCGACCTCTTCTGTGCTGCTCCAGCTCCCTTACCACTCGACCACCCTTATAACTCCTATTCTGGCAATTAGTAATTTTGAAAAACTGGAACTAGTTTTGAAAATTTTACTACTATTCTATGCCTGCTAGGAACTGGTGACTTCCTGTAATTTTTCACAATAGGATTGTTTCTTGCATAATATCTTCTCAAGTTGGTACGTTCTTAGAGCATCTTCTCATCATTTTTATGTTATGAAGGGAGAAAAGAATTCAGTTGGCAGTTTGCCTTAAAAAAAGCTCCAGTTTCTGTGAAAATTGGAAATAAAACCATGGAACTGATCTTTTAAGATGGCATTTAGCAAGAGCTTTATAAACTACAATTGATAATTATGTGCTCTTTGCTCTCATTGAGTATGACAACAATAAGATTTTGCCTTGTCAGATAATGTGAGCTAACATTTTTTAAGTAGTTATATGTGGTTCTGGGCCATAAATATATTGTCCATGAAGTAGCTTTGTGCTGCTATAATTTGTTGGCTTCCTGCTCCTTGAGAAATAAAGGGGATTGAAAGCTTCACCCTCTGCAGACTATTGGTTTCTTGAGTAGATCATACTTTAATATACAGGTGGTATGCTATATATCTTGGAAAATGCTGATGAAGTACAGTATCCGGATTCTCGATTATGGAGACGGGCAAGTGGACCTGTTCTAGCCTATGATCCATTTTCATCATTGATGTGGGTGCTATTTTGTCTTCCACGGCCAGTGTTATCCTGCCAGGAGTCTCTTTTGTCCCTTGTACATATTTTTTACCTTGTTACTATAATTCAGGTACAATCTTTTCCTCTATTGTTCATTCTAGTCTAGTTACAAACGAATTTTGACATAATGGTATTTATGTTACGTGACAGGCTATTTCTGCACTTTACAAGAGAAGGAACGAACCCAATCTGGTAGCCCGTGATTCTCTTATCACGGACATTTACCGAGTGATGAGGGAATGTGGTGAAGCTGTGCCTGTGCAGTGCTTTGATTCCGACAGTGTTGATCTCGCTTATGATTTCAATGACACAATCCGGAGCTTAACCTTTCCTTATTTGCGGAGATGTGCATTACTTTGGAAACTAATAAATTGCTCAAATTCAATGCCGTTTGGTGGGATCTCAGGCAATGGTTTGGAGAGTGGTCTTTCCTCTACAGAAGAGCTTCCCGAAATTGCAAAGCTTGAGAAAATGTTTAAGATACCTTCCCTTTCCATCATTTTCAATGATGAAGAATCTCGATCAACAGCTATGAGATGGCTCTCTCATTTTCAAGTAGCATCCGGAAAAAATAAGATGCGTATTTCAAGATGTGCACCTGCCCTTCCATTTAAGCTGATACGTTTGCCTCGTGTTTACCAGGACTTATTGCAAAGGTTGTTTGTAGTCCTTGAAAAAGTTGGATGAGTTGTGGTTAATTATGTATTCTTGTGATTGATTGCAGCTTCTAAATGACAACAGGTATATTAAAAAGTCTTGCCCCAGATGTGGATCTGCAAAGGAAGAACCTGCATTGTGTTTGTTGTGTGGAGAATTGTGCTCTCCTAGTTGGAAGCATTGTTGCAGGTCTCCGTGAATTAAATGTTAAATATGTAACAATCTATTATTTCCGATAATCCTGTCTTAAGTATATATTCATGAATTTTGACCCTTGGATCTCTTATTTGAAGGGAAAGTTGTTGTCAGTCTCATGCATCGGAGTGTGGGGCTGGAATTGGTGTATTCCTATTGATAAGAGTATGTTTCAACTTTCCGTAACATCTTATGACTTTTGGCAATTCATGTTGGGAATTTAGTCACTGTCAAGGTGGTCATTGATGTCCACAATATATTTTGTAGAAAACTACAATCTTGCTGCAGAGGTCAGCACGCCAAGCACCTTGGCCATCTCCATTCTTGGATTCGTTTGGTGAAGAGGTAAAATAATTTCCTTTTATTTTTCAGCGGTGTGTAATCTTTAGTTTAGTAGATTAGTAGAAGAAACTGCCTATCAATAGAATTTAAATTGTTGACCAGTAAATCAAACTGTTTTTTGTGTTTTTAGCTTAAATTGCTATGCTGTAGCGGTGCTATATGAAGTTTGCATTTGTTAGATTAATAGACGATGCATCTATGTACAAGGACCCATCGTGATATTCAAATATCACTCTATTACATTTTCAATATACTACAGGAAGACATTTTCAAAGTAGGTTGGGTTAGAAATTAGAAGAACTGTCCAAATTTGCGTTGAAATTACTCACCAAGAAAGGAAACATATAGGAAAGATTCTGTCTGCAGTATCACCTGCAAGTCATATGAGCCGGTAATTTATTTTGTGAGATGTTTCTGTAAAAATCACATGTGTTTGAGATCTCAGCTCTATGCAAATGAATATCTGTTAGCTGCAACATCATGTACATTAGTCATATACGAAAGTGATTTATTTCATGGATATAGTTTCCAGGACTGAGTCTTTTCAAGAGATGTCAACTTAACTTGATGGGATAGTCAACTATGGAACAATTTTTATTTACAAGTTTACATGTATGTGTATAGAAAGTACTACTATATATTACTCCTTCCATTTCAAAATTTGAAAATATTTCTATCTAATCTTGTTCCGAAGTATTTGTAGCTTTGTTAATGTCAAGAATGCCCTTTATAATGCTCCTAAATAAAAAGGCTCCATTTTTAACAAGCTTCCTTAGGTGTTACTTCCACAGCGTATGCGGAAGATTAATTAAAATTTTTGTTTGTGGAGGTACTTGATAGATTTTTAAGGATATGATAGAGTATGTGATAGAATAATTGATACTCGATAAGTGTACAATATTTCATTTTGTGATTAAACTTGTCATGGAACACCATAGATGGAGAGTGAGGAAGCACTTACAAAATGAATGAGGTACTACTTAATTTATGTTGAGAATATGTTTGTACCCTGAAGCACCGTTGCGATCATCTCTATATTAATAAAATTATGAATTATGATACGGATAAACCAGGAGACACTTGCTGTGGCATATCCTTGATATTGGAGACTTGAAACTTTGGTCTCTCTCTTCCTCGATTAGTTTGTATTGGAGATTTTGAGGTTGCATAACTCTGGTATTTTCTTTGGAGCATATATGTGATCTATTAAATATATTAAGAAAGTGTGGAAGAATGAAAGTTATACTTGATGTATCTGTATCCTGTTTTTCGAGACACTGGCATATCTATGTCCGTACTCATATATGTATTGGTGCTTCTTAGCTTATTACTGATAAACAAAACGTGTTATGGTCTTTTGATCTCATAATTAGTGAAAATTCTTGGTCACTGTGAATAGCAATGCACTTACATAATGAAGAGACTGGTTTAACAATAGCCATACCCTTGTACATTAAATTGCTTAAAAGGAAAAGAAAAAGAACAGGCTGTACATCTTATGTGTTCTTTTTGTTAGCAATTGAGATATATGTTTTCAGGGGAAGTATCATGAATGACGATTCCTTTTAGGGACCGAGAAACCTTACATCAATAACTAAGAAACATCTGTGGTCTAATTCAAAACACTCGTGGTTTAACCGTTTAAGGTGTATTTTTGTACTTCATTAGTAAAGAGGATACTTACTTAAGAACATCGATCTGTCTCTTTTTTAGTTAAAAAGAGACGTCTTTCAAGTCTTTGTTATGTTTTCAATAAGGATATTAACACTGCTTTTACATCTGGGAGTGGATTGGATAGTTTTTTTCCTTCTAAATTCAGAGATTCTCTATTCAACTTAACTGCCTTCTTATACAATGTAGTAATAAAGGCAGTAGTTTTCTGTTCATAATTGTATTTGATTTGTTCTGAACTAAGTTTGTAAGAATACTTCACCTATTCCATTAAATTAGGTGCTCTTGTTGTTGCATACAAACTAAATACATCAGCTTGGGACCATCTTACTAAATGTCGTGAAGTTTCTTGTCCATGCAATTTTTAGATTGCAAACAAGCACTTTTTATGTCTCCCAAGCTTCCTGGATGATATGTTGATACCATTTACTCCTAGTATTCAGGTTTCAAGAGTACATCTGATGTTCCCCTTTGTTTTTGCAGGATAATGAAATGCATAGGGGTAAGCCCTTGTTTTTGAACGAAGAACGTTATGCAGCATTAACCCATATGGTAAGCTCGGCTTTGCTTCTTGTCTTCCAGTCAAGGCATTCTAATTGTTCTGGATTCAGTTTGTGAGATACTTGGTTTTGATTTCTCTCAAATTTTATTTTTCGTTATAGGTGGCTTCACATGGCCTTGACCGAAGTTCAAAGGTGCTTCGGCAAACTACTCTTGGTACCTTTTTCGTGTTCTAGTGTTTTGGAACAAAATAGATGTCGTCCTCCGTACTAAGGTTTGGCCTTAGCATAATCACTGCTGCTATTTTTTGCCCTATATATCTGCACCCTCAGTTTTTTCTATTGCAGTGTAGTTTCTAAATCTTACTTTGTTTTTAGATTATCTGTACCGAAACAGATTTCAGACCAGGTTCAGGATCCAAGAAGCCATGGCTGAGGCGGTGTTTGTTTGTACAGATCTCAAAAGGTTCAATATCCATTGGCTTCATTCGACCAATGCACTTTTAGCAGTAACAGCTCCCTACTGTGACAGCTGAATATTTGGTGAACCTGAAAGCCAGGAGTTCAATTGGATATATAGTTTCCCAAACAGCAAGCAATTTTTCTGCCATGCACCTGTACAGTTTGATGATAACTGCATTCAGTTTCCCAGTCACTCTAAAATATCATACCTGTTGGCTAAATGTCTTGTATTTTACATCTCGTATGTTGGTTTCTAAGTTATAGTGGAAGACTGGAAGTAATATCTTATTATCGTCTCCAAAGGCGTTACCCTATTAACATCGCAAGAAGTAGTCGGATTTGCGGAAACATAAGTGGATGGAAAAGTAGCTTCCCTCTATTATTAAACAGAAACCAAGAAACATTCCCAATTTCTGAACATTATCCTAATTCCGGCTGTTCCGGCTGTAGTTTAAGGATGTCAATGTCACAAGCACTTGCGGGGTGTGGAAAACCATGATAATCTCAAATTTTTGGTGAAATAGTGAAACTACAAATGACCGACAAGTTGTCGAGTCAGGAGGGCAATTGAGGAATCTTATTTTCCGGGGTGATCGGATTCCTGTTTTCTGCGTTTCAGTCTTTCAGATAGGAAATGGCTTTTCAGTAAGAGATCGATACACAATAATTCAGGTTTTATTTAACATATATCTACCCCAACCTAGAAGCTGGTCTGGTTTGGACCTAGATCACATAATTCGAGAACGGGAGCGAGATCGAGAGCGAGAGCGACAATTCGATAATTTTAAAAATAAATAAGAGCGAGAGCGCATTAGAGCGTTTATTAAATATAAATAAAAATTAATATATGATTGTACATATACATATAAATATGTGAAATATAAAATCATTAATTGTATTTTATGCTCAAATATCATAATATATTTTTAAACAACTAATACAAATTGAAGTATTCTAAATACTATAGATTGTAACGTGTAAATTTATTTTAGTATTTCTCTGCAATCTCAAATTCTCAACCATCTTCATTCTTGATTTACAATCACTATCATCATGGTTCTCTAAATCCTACCATATGCATTTTGAATTCTTGGGATGTTATCTTGTCTCATTTTTACCTAGGTTTTTCAAATAATTACTCATGATCAATAACTAATATTTCTTAAGTTGTGAATTAAGATTTCTTAAATCTTCTTAGAGCGAGCTCCAAGCTCTCAACTCGAGAGAGCGCGCTCGGAGCGCGATTCGCGGTCCATTCTCGAAGAATTATGTGATCTAGGTAGACATACACGAGTATATAATACTAGTGTTAGCAGTATAGTGTAAGTAGAATTAGCAGAAAGGCAAAAGAAGCTTCTTAGTTTTGAGCATCAACAACAAAAACCATGGCCTTTTTAGGTATCCAAGAGCACAAAAAGTAGCAAGCATTTCTAGTAGTAGTAACAAACACACCTCTCCTCTCCTCTCTCTAATCTAATCTCTCATCCTCCTCCTCTCACCTCTTGCTTCGTATTTCAACACACTTTCTTTCTCCATTCATTCATTCTCACCCTGTTTAATTACCCAACATTTGATCTTTACCCAAAATTGTTCTTCACTTCACCTGAGAATCCCGATGAACCTCAAAGAAACTGAGTTAAGGCTTGGCTTACCAGGCTCTGAGTCACCGGAGAAAAAATCTCCTACCGGGGTTTCCATTTTCGGTAAAGATTTGAACGATGAAGGGGTTGTCGTTGCAAAGAGCAGCTTTGTTTCAGGTGCAAAAAGGGGTTTTTCTGATGCCATAAATGGGTCTGATAAGTGGGTTTTGTCTATGAATGGTGGATCTGACCCTGGTTTGGGTAAAGGAGATGCCTTGTTTGCACCTGCTAATGCTAATGCTACTGCCAAGATGAAGGATTCCTCAGCTCTTGAGCAGGAAAAGAAGCAGAATGCCCCTGCTTCCAAGTCAGTACTTTTGACCCTCTTCTTGCTCTTCTTGTGTTTTTTTTTTAAATTAAATAAATTGTGTATTTTTATCAATGAGTGAAGATCTGTTTCACTTGTTTGCTCATGAGTTTTACTCAATTGACTTGATTCTGTTACTGAAAATGAAGAAATTAGGCTCATATAGCTTCTCCCATGTTAGTATAATTGCTTCTTGCTTTTGTGATAAAATATGTTAGGCATGTAGAATACTCGAACTGACGTAAGTTGTTAGAGGATTACTTTGAACTATTTCGTATTCGAAACTATCTGCTCGAAATCGATACCTTACTTTATGTGAACTATTTGATTTAGCAAGGTGGGGGTTTTCTGCCTGAATGTGGATTCCAGGTTGTTGGTCTGGATGGACTTAAACAGTTGAATTGAAAAAGAAGTTCTATGTGCCTGATCGAATACATATGAAGTTATTGGAACTTTGTTTTAGTCTGCTAATAGTGTTTTTCATGTTAGCAGAGCGCAAGTAGTTGGATGGCCACCTGTGCGATCTTTCCACAAGAACACTCTATCCAAACACAGCAATGCTAATGGATCAGGTTGTCTTTATGTTAAGGTGCGCATGGATGGTGCACCGTACCTGAGGAAGATTGATCTCAAAACTTATAGCAACTATGCTGAGCTCTCTGCAGCGCTTGAGAAGATGTTCAGCTGCTTTACCATAGGTAAGTTTAAGTTCTGATGTCTTTATGTTCGTGCACATGACAAATTTCTTTTGAAAATTAAATAAGATAGGTTTATAGCTCTCCTGAGTATAACACGTTGCTTCTGATTTATGCAGGGCAATGTGGTGATGGGCTTGCAGGGAAAGAGCATCTTAGCGAGAGTCGCTTGATAGATCTTCTCCATGGCTCTGAGTATGTGCTGACATATGAAGATAAAGACGGGGACTGGATGTTGGTTGGTGATGTTCCATGGGAGTATGTTCTAGTTCCTTTCTTTGCATCTTAATTAGCCATATAGCCTAACATTTCTTTTCAAATTTGCGAATTCATACTTATGCAAATATGCTTGGTTAGGAAAACTCATCCATGTGCAAGTGTATCTCTTTGTCCTTCATTAAAATGTACAAATTTACGAAGTTCAGTTACTTAATTTCAGGATGTTCACTGATTCATGCAAGAGGCTGAGGATCATGAAAGGCTCTGATGCAATCGGGCTAGGTATGTCCAACAAATCTGCTACTAGCAACTTTGAACCCCATCTCTTTACACTTGCAAACGCATATGATGTACTGACCTAGAATGAAACAGATTAAACTGATTGTAGTGGTTTTCGATGATACAGCTCCAAGGACAGTGCAGAAGTGCAAGAGCCAGAACTAGGACACTGATGAACCAAATATGGGTTAACTAAAACCGGCTTTCCTTAACCTATTTTTCGTGTCTAGATTAGTTGATTAGTAGTACACTTCTATGGACGGAAGTGCTTTCTTTTCCATCAGATAAGATAAAAATTGAAGATGTATTCGGCATGTAATGTGTTGTCTAAAGATGTAGTAGTAGTATTTGTCAACTCTAGTAATTGTATGTAAATCGAATCCCGGGTATTTTCCTATATTGCACCTTGGGCGCCATATTTAATCCGACGCAGATGAAGAACCGTCCTTTGATCTATTACCTCCCTATGTTACTTCCCAAAATTGTTGGGTTTGAAATTGCAATTTCGCTAACAGGCAAGTCTAATGCTTTCACGGTATATAAATTAAATCTTGGTATTTTCGGACCTGTAACGAGTTGTAGAATTAATTCACTATTACTCCGGCGGACACATTTTGTTTTCATTTTTTCGACTCACATTTCTTCGGGTTTGTTATCTACAAGTTGAGTTAATACTGGCGGACACATTTTGTTTTCTTCTACTTCCTCGTTTCCTAAGCTAACGTGGGAAGTATATTGAGAGTGAACTTGGAAAATACATATATTTATTATTAATTGGTTTAAAAAGTTAATATGTAAGTTACTTTTTAATGTAATTATTGTTATTAATGAAAATAGTATAAAATTAAAAATGGAGATCTTCAAAAATTAAAAAGAAAACCTAAATTGACAAAATGATGAGTTTATGTAAGGACGGAGGAGCTTTTATGCTTTACTGGTGCACTTCACAATTTACATAGGCATTTCGGCCCCTTTTTCTTATTATAATGAAATGCAATTTTTCATTTAAAAAAGAAAAATAACCATCCATGGTGTTGTTTCATATATATATGGGACAATTACTATCAGACCCCCTGATAGATACACACTTTGCACTTGGATCCTTTTAGATCATCAATTACACTTAAGTCCAATAGTAAAATCTGAAAAA